>MU270038.1:295741-465469 GCA_021432635.1 Thozetella sp. PMI_491
CCCCCCCTTAGCCTGCGTTTTGGGCAATCTGCCACGAGGAATTTCTGCAGCAAACAAACACGCCTCAATCGACGTCGCGAGTTCCCAGCAACCCACGGCTCGGCCCTACCATGCGCAATCGAAAAAGATAACGTTGGATCCTCCCTGCCTCTCCCGCGCCGAGGCGACTGATTATCTGCGAGAGCCACGAGAGCTACCGACCACCGCACCCGAACCGCGCCGCCGATTGGCCCCGTCCCTCCCTTCGCGCGATCCCGTCCTCTGCGAGCCATGGACCAGGCAGACATCCCGGCGCTGCTGGCGCGCCTCGCCAGCGATGAGGACGCCGCACGAAAGATGGCCGTCTTCAAGCTGCAGTCGTCCATCAACGACCCGGCGTTCGCCGACGTGTTCATCTCGTCGGGGGGCCTAGTTGTGCTGCGCCGTCTGATCATGAGTACCGGGGGCAACACATTGGCCTACTCTCTGCAGAGCCTCAGCCGCCTGCTCGAGGTGGATATGGGCTGGGACATTTTCGAGGGCACTACCGCTGGCGACCTGGTAGAGCGCGTCGTCGAGCTCATCGTGACCAACCCGCTCGTCAACATCCTCCGAGGCGCCATGTCCATTCTCGTCGCCCTCGTGAGCCACTCACAATCTACAGCCCGAGGGGCCATCCGGACGCCAGGCACCTTCGGATTCCGCGCGCTGAAGCCGGCCGTCGCCGTCTACCCCCAATTCTTCGAGCTGGTCATCCAGCAGCTCCAGTCCGCCGACCATGCCCTCTGCGCGAATGCCTTGATGCTGATCAATGCGCTCATCCGAGACGCCGTCTCCGCCGAAGGCTCACCCCCGGTGGCCCCATCTAAGGCGGCCGCTCCAGGGGAGGAGTGGTCCAAGTTCATCAAGCGGCTGCAGGACCTCGGCCTGATCAAGGCTGTGTACAACCTCATGCAGAGCTCTTCCCTGCAAGACCTTGCCCACCCGCTCCTCGAATTTCAGTCCCTAACCAAGGTCCTGTTGAGAAAATGGAGGGAGGTCAAGGTGGACCTCGAGCGGCCAGAGCACAGGAGAGCGTTGAAAGGTCTCCACCTGGCGAGTGCACCAGACAGGCGTCATGCGAACGGCACCGGGCCTTCGGATGACGAGGCCGCTGGCAGGAAAGGAAGCAGGAGACACAGCCCAGAGAAGTGGCGGAGGCTGGGCTTCGAGACGGAGTCTCCGGCCGCCGAATTCGACCCGGCTGGCTTCCTGGGCATGATGGACTTGACGGATTACGTGCGCAAGAACGAGGACGGGTTCCAGAAGCTGCTCTTGGAGCAGTCGACCAAGTCGCTCGGCAGCAGGTGCCCGGTCGCAAGGGCCAGCCTGGCTGTCACCATGATCCTCTACGAGCACTTTGAGGTGGACAAGACCGACCTGGAGGACATCCGGGGCTCTCAGGGGCTGGACAGCGCCAAGATCAACGACAAGCTCTTCCATCCCTTGCTTCTGCAGTGGTCTCGACTGCACACCGCAGGCCTGCACGCCTTCTTTCGGCTGTGGAAGGCCACGGGTGCTGAGCGAGACGACTTCGAGAAGGTATCGGAGCTGGTCCGCATCCTCATCGAGCAGGTCGTGGGCCAGGCCAGCAGGACCAAGGACGTGATCGAGGTCGAGGATGACTTGCAAGAATATGACTGCACCCGGCTCCGGGAGCTACAAATGGAGCTCCTGGAGCTCTCGTTCGAGGACCAGTGGGGTCAGCACCTCTACCAGGTCCGCGAGGAGCTGAAGCACGAGGCGCTGCAGTTCGTCAAGGAGCAGCGCATCCGGTGCCTCCTCCAGGGAAGCTGGTTCTCCAAGCCGCTCCCGCGGAACCATTCGCGGCAGGATAGCTACCAGAAGCGGCGCCTGTACCAACCCTGGCGGTTCGCCAAGCTGTCGCACAACCGGCGCTTCCTGCACTACGCCGACTTCCCGGAGAAGGCGGCGCACGACCCGGGCTTGGACGCGCTGACGGAAAAGATTGACCTCAGCACCATCAGCTCGGTCGTGTCCAACGTGTCGGCGCCGAACGAGGAGGAGCGCAGCAGCCTGTCGAGCAGCTCGACGCTCAAGAACGCCAACGGCCTGGGGGGGACGGCGGCAGCGACCAAGCCGACGACCAAGATTACCGTGTACAGCTTCGTGGACCCGGTCGAGGCACAGGTGCAAGCAGCCAACGGGATCGAGCCAAAGGAGCAGCCGATCCTGACCCTGTTCCCGCTCAACCACAGCCTCGCGTCCGAATGGCTGGATGGCCTGCTCATGCTGCTCAACCAGGCGCCCATCACGGCCGAGACGAACAAGCTGGTCACGCTCATTGGCGAGTATGGACTCAAGATCCGGCTGCTGAACGTACGGGTAGATGCTGCCTACGCGGGACCGGAGCCCGGCGCTGGAGTGGTTCCAAGTCGGGACGGGCTGGACGACGATTATTTCTACGAAGTCTGACGAGGGTTTACCTTTTTATCTTGTCACGCCCTGTCTTGTAACGCTACTTATGTTTCCTTTTTTTTTTTTTTTTTTTTTTTTTTTTGGGTGGGTTTGTTCTGCCCATTTTTGCTCTTTCCCGGCTGCCAAGCCGTCGTGCGACAAGCCGGTGGCATGTGCGTATACCCCCCGGGGAGCTAGATTCATGAGGGTAGCATCTCAGGTTCGGCTAGGATCATGATGTCAATACGAGAGAGAAAGAAAGCTCATGATGAACAAGGTGTTCAGGTCGACAGTTTTTTTTTTCTAGCGTAAGCACATGTCTATACCAACCCCCTAGTGTGCGGATATGTTCTAGCAGTTTACGCGTTGTGCTGTATACCACGAAGGCCGGCCCGTTTGTTCTGTAGCGGATAGCCCCTCCTTTGCCATGTCATACGTCTGTTCTATGCCATGCTACCGATTACAGTATATGGTTTGCGTGACACCAATGACGAACTCCCCCCTCAGGGGTCCCAGGAGCTATGGCCACAAAAAGTGGGTCAGGTGGGACAGTTGCGAACGGCAACCAGCCCCTCGGATATCGACTGTCTCGAGCTGAACAATCGTTCGAGAGCAACCTTGAAACGCGAGAAGCCCCGCCAACAATCAACCGGCTCCCTCCTCATGTCCAGACGGCGGCATCTCCCAGTTTATTGCTCTCTATCAGCCCAGTCCTACGTTGCCGGTCATGCCGAGGAAGTTCAGCACCCCGCGCAAGTCCAGAGGTTTCACTCCGAGAGGCGCCCGCGCAACCCCGGGATCTGGGCCCGATCGCCTCAACGGGTACTTTAGAGACGGGCAATGGACCTGTTCGTGTGCTCTTCTTTGACGCCTTGGCGTCCCAGATATGGGAACCTACTAACAAGGCCATGGTGCAGGTAACTGCGAGCCTCGGCAGCTGGCCGTGCTCCTCCCTGTCAAGAAGAACAACGCAAACAAGGGTAGGCGGTTCTACACGTGCCCCAACGAGAGGAGGTCGCAGTGCAATTTCTTCCTTTGGAAGGAGGACGCCGATGCCAGGGAGAAGGGTGCCGTTTTGAGCGACTCCCATACCGAGACAACGTACGCGATTGGCACACCATCCCCAGCGCAGACACCGGCAAATGCGGGGGCCACGGCGGACAATCGCTCCGCGTTGAAGCCTGTCCAAAGGCTATTATTCGCTTCGGCGAAACCGCGCATAGGGCCTGAGGTGACTGAGGCGCTGGGGAGGCCTATTGGGGCAGAACGTGTCGCTCCAGGCGTCGTGGGCAAGCGCAAACGGGTTGCGTTTGCAGCCGACGACGGTGAGAACGGCAGTACGACCGACCGGGAAGAATTTAGCGATGGGGTGGAACTTAACTCGGATGACGAAGGGCAGCTATTCATGCTTGCGGACGATAGCGCCAAGAAGTCTAGGTTAGGAGGCAACACCCTGGAGCCATCGGGGTTGCCATTCCTCACGCCTACCGTTCAGAGGTCTCACGACGCCAGCGGAGGAATACCGACCCCTGTCTCGCACCGCCACTCCAGCACCGCCAGGCCGGAGCAGTCGTCGGCGAAGCGACAAAGGACTGAGTTTGTGCGATCTACGACGCCAACATCGTACATCTCTGGGCCCGGCGACGGAAGCCCGATGTCGTCGCCAACTACGCGGGGGAGCCAGGGCCCCACGCCTCTTGAGATCACCGACGAGATTATGGGTCTGATACCGACCGGCGCGGTGACAGAGACCATCCGCCGGCAAATCAAGGACCGCTTGGACGTGTTTGGGCTCAAGGCGAAAGGTCTCGAGCGTGGACGGGACATAGCCCGGGAGGAGATCAAGAAGAAGGCAGCTGAGGTCGAGGTGCTCGAGGGCCGCCTAGAGGAGCTCATGATTGAGGGGAGGAAGGACAAAGAAACCATTGCCCGGCTCCGGGCGGCAGTAACAGCTCTGGCGGGCGGGGATTGACACATGGGCTTCAGGGGAATCGAGACCAAGGTCGTCCTGCATGTGTTTTAGGTTCGAGGGGTTGGGGTTGGGGTTTGGATATGGGTAAGCGAAATTTTGTGTGGGATGCGCACGCGCGGTGTCGGATACCCCCAGGAACTCGGTAAGGGAATAGGGATTCGGGAAGGGAAAGGATAGGCTTGCGACCTCTGTCTTGCCGGCGGCGACCAAGGCAAATTGGGTCGAGGATTGAGCAGGAACATGAATCGATGTTTGGGTTCGTAGCTCGATGGCCATTGGTTCTGACGCGAAGTGGGCTGCATGAACGACGCCATAGCCGCCGGGAGCCCCCAAGGAAATAAATATTAGCAGCGCCCTAGCACTGCCTGTCGCTACTCGAGGCCGCGAGTTTGCTGCTAACCAAGTGCTGGCGTGTCTAGAGGAGAAAAATAGCAAGGAGAAAAGGCCCGTCGGCCGATGGTGGGGCTGTCAATACACGGTCTTCTGGACCTGCAGCTGTAGCACACACTAGCTAAGGTGCCTTTGGCAGCCGAGGGATATGTTTTTTTTTCGGCGCGTCCCCAGAGGCCCTCTTTCCTACCGCCAACGTCGGTGCATGCAAGGACGGAAATTATTAGGCACGGAAGCTACTGCAGGCCTCAGCGAGCGTAGCCATGGCATCCAGCAGATCAATCTGGCCCGCTAGGCTTTTGCACCAGCATGCTCATCTCGAGGTGTGGTATCTTTCGTATAGCAAGGCAGGCAATGCAGAGATTGGAGGCATTCAGGTCGTGAGTGGCAATAGGAAAGAGGTGTAGGAGAAGCATCGAGAGGACAGGGATATAAAGTGTTTGTCAAGAAACAGTGGTCATCGTCATAGCTTAAAGTGCAGGGTGGGTAGGCAGGTACGCGAGCCTGCACCGGAGGGGCTTGGTCCACCGCATGGAAGCAAGGCAAGGTGCTTTGTCGGCTTGGAGGGGATCCGTTTGGATCAAGGGGAGAAAAGTCGGGCTAGCCGTATGAGAACCGGCGTTCATTCTCAAACCAGATGCCAGCAGTTCAGCGAGAGCGGAGGAAGGCAGAGGGTTATCGTAGGATACTGGCTTCTTCCACCAGATCGAACGGAGCGACACGCCGTGAAAACATTAATAGGAATAATTAAAAAGAAACCCATGTGTCGGGCCTCGCGTCTAGTGCCACTTTTTGGGCTCTAGGATGATGGCTCAAATTGAGATTAGAGAAGCGGTCTGCAAGGCACAGACTACGACTCTGTCGCGTCGTCCATTGCCGGGCTGGGAAGGCGCGTATAAGTGGGATTGCCTGCTACGATGCGAGTCCGGGTTGGAGAATGGAGACGTCGAACGCGGAGAAGGCGGGCGCTTGGACCACCGCAGCGCGAAGGTGGGGCCTCCTTTGGCGCCGTTGCTCTTTTCGTCTAAGTGATCGCGTTTTGGCGGTACACACACATCAAAACCCATGCCACATCCTTTCTGGGCCCCCGACTCTTCCCCTCAGTCCTCTTTATTCTTCCCTGCCCGCGTCTGCTGGTGGTGCTTCCTGTGTGGTGTCTGGAGACGTGATATCTTCCCCCTCCTCCTCCCCGTTCGCTCGTTCATCCCCGTGTCGCTCTCTTCCTCCCTGTCCCCGCCTCCCGAGAAATGGTTTGTTGACGCTGCGGCCGCCTCTCGTCAACATGGAGTCCCACGCCGCGTCGCCGCCCTCATCCTCCCGGTCCCGGGACCACGCGCCTACAGACCATAGCAGCTCCCCCAATGCCGCGTCAGACGGCCACAGGACCTCGCAGGACTCGCTTCTCTTCGACCACGACGACTCGAAACACGATGCGGCTGCAGAACGCCATCCAAAGGGCAAGCGGAAACGTACCGCGTAGGTGGCCGCTCCAATTGTCAAGCCTGCTGCACGGCAACGCAGGCTACTTCCCAATTGGCCTTGCAGGACTGACTCTACTCCTTCCAGAGCCAAGGACAAGGCTGTCCTCGAGGCAGCATACAATGCCAACCCCAAGCCCGACAAAGCAGCGCGTCTCGACATCGTGAGCCGCGTCTCGCTTAACGAGAAAGAAGTCCAGGTTCGTAGTGCCCATGCACCGCCGCCGTGGGGCATGCCCCACCTACCAGACGCGTCTCATACTCTACCTCCTTCGCTGGCCAGAGCACTTAGGCTGTAGGACTGACAAGAACAACGTCAAAAAAACAGATTTGGTTCCAGAACCGACGACAAAACGACCGCCGAAAATCGCGTCCATTGTCCCCCCAGGAGATTGCCGCTCTGAGATACGGCGGCATGCAGATCATCTCCTCCGACCCCCCCATGCCCTACTCCTCGTTCGGCTCCGACAGTGTCGAGCCCTCGCCCAGCCACAGCTCCGCCTGGCCTACCCAGAACCCGACATCACCCGGTCAGTCCGAAGCTGCTCCCCGGCCGGGCTCCGCCGATGAGATGGAGAAGACCGACGGCCGCCCGAGCGGTCCCCAACCACGTCTAGACCTAGACAAGGACGCGACCCCCGAGGCCGGAACTCCTCCCCAGAAAGGCTCCGCCAGCGAGCCCGGCTCCTCCTCCCAGGGCCTGTCTCAATCCTTCTCGAGCACGGTAGGCTATCTTGCGAACCGGTGGAACCCCGGTAGCTCCTTCTCGACGCCATCCACTCTCGGCAACCGTGGGGAAGAGTCGATCAGGTAAGACCCCAACACGCGCAAGGCTCGTGGCCACCAAGGTGCAGTCTAACCGTCTCGCCCAGACTTGAGTCCTTTTCTTCCTCCACGTGCTCCTCTACCCCAGTGCTGCCGCCCCCCAGCTCCCAGTCCTCCCAGTTCCGCCTGTCCCTCTCCCTCGAGGGCAAGGCCGAGGTGGTCTCTTCCATCACATCCCCGCCCAGCCTTTCTGCCTCGCGGCCATCCGCTGGCAGCCTCCAGTCTCTCGGCCCCGTCCCACGGCCGCAGCTCCAGCGCAGCCACAGCGCATCGGCCTCAGTCACACTTCCTCCCATTTCAGCACTCACTAGCTCTCTACCCAAGACTGTCTCGGGTGCCTTGCCGCCGCGTTTGACTCGGGGACGTTCGCGTGATGTGCATGCCTGGGAATTCTGCTGCGATGCGAAGAACCAGGAGGACCCGCTAACCGTGCAAGCCAAGCACGAGAGCAGCGGCTCCGCCATTGCCGCCATCAGCCTGCTGCGGTCGACAAGCTCAGCCGGCGGCAGCCCTCTGCAGCCCAGCAGCTCCAAGCGGAATGCTGCCACGAGCCGAGCAGCGCCCCGCGGAGGCATGGCGAAGAGGCCCCGGCTTGGCCGAACACAAAGCACCGTCGGCAGGCTACAGACCAATCTCGGCCCCGGAGACGAGAAGTGTGCCGACAAGGATGATAACGGCAAGCTCAAGGTGTCGATGCTCCTGTCTCCTTCAGGAAATGATTCGGACAAGGAGAACTGGAGCCCCGACGAGGAGGGAAACCCACAGCATCGCCACCAGCTCCCAAGTGGCCGTAGACCCTTGCCGTCTAGCACTTCTCACCACCCAAAGCGGCGGGTCCTTCAGGACTACCGAAACCCTGTATTCCGTGCCAACACAGCTCCAGCGCCTGGCCGGCGACGTGGTGAGAAGCATGATCAGTCTATGGATATCTTCGAAGATGAGGAGAACCATAGCCGTCCGTCCATGGGAGAGGACGAGGTAGAGCGTTTCATGCGGGGCGAGGTTAGCCCTAGTAAGAAGGGCGATGTCGACGCGGTTGCCGGCCTGCTGTCGCTGAGCCAAGGCAACTGGCGATGATGAATGGCCAGCAAAGATGAACATGCATCGCACCCGACCTGTCTCTCGCTCCGGCCGGCATCCACATGCTCGGTCCTCTACCCCATCTCTCCACCCTAATCTTATCTGTACAATGTGTATGGGAACGCTCAGCTCCTGGGAACAAACATTAGGCACGACCAAGGGACGGCCTATAATGTCCAAAAACGATGTTACGAGACAAAGAAGAGGATAATGGGCGGACTGTTTTGTCGCGAATCTTGTTGCATCTGCGTATGTTTCTGTCTTGTCTCCCTTCAGGCTATATAATATCTCGGCGGCGGGCGGATGGTTCAGCGGGAAAGGTCGAGGTTGCCACGATCCCATGATTCTCTATTTTGGCTCGTCTGTTTGGTGGTTTGCTGCGCGCCGGATCGCTCCGCTCTGAGGAGAGCCGAGAGCAACACGGCCGGACGAGGCGCTTAATGTAGGGCGGGGCGCGATAGGAGGTGCGAGCTTTGTTGGATTTTGCTTGTACCATATCCCATGCTAGGGGTCGGCTGAGTAGAGTGAATCCATCAAATGAAGACACGGGGTCTTGTTTTGCATCATCGATTGTTTTGGTCCGTCGCTGCAGCCTATCACGGTTGGCCTGGCGGGGCCAGATTCAGGGGCATGTCAACAAGTGACACGGCACAAGTCAGATCTCACCAGATACCTGTGACCCTTTGAGAGCCCTTGGAATTGCAACAGCGCCAATATACAAAGCATATCCCCCAGACATTGTTTTCACGAAGAGGACATTCAAGGTGTGCCTTGTAGATGCAATAAAATTGGGTGTGCAGAAAGAGAGCGAGCGCTCAAGCTATGGATGCTCTTGTTTTCGCGAGGCCAAAGCGAACGAAGATAGGGAACACAAAAGAGCGCCCTGTCCGTCAACAAATACTCCCGAGGACTCCCCCCATTATGAAAATGCCCGACGCATGCATCGGCAGCTGCCGCAAGCTATGCTCCCTCTATGTTCCTTCCATGATGTATCCAACGAATGCTTGACCTAGCGTGTGGGGCTGCAACAGCCAGTCTACCATATATCTCTCTAGAGGTCGGCTCTCGCGAGCGCTCGGTTCTTGTGTGGTGTTGACCTGTATCCCCTCTCCTTACATTCCCAGCAGGCTCATCTGTCTCCGCAGCGGGCTCGCACTGATGCTGCCCTCTTCGCTGGCGTAGCAAGCCGAATCAGTGTCAATGTCCCAATCGTTCTCGCCATCGTCCTTGCCGTCCTCGCTGGTGCCGGCGCTGCCGGTGTCAAAGGCCTTCTGCGTCGCGGCGCGCACGTTCCACCGCAGAGTGCGCGAGACGCTATCGAACCACTCCGTGTCGGTGCGCACGACAGTGGGGAACGGGTACTGGGATGCCGTGATGGTGACGTGGTCACCCTGGCGCAGCTCGACGCGTCCCTTGCCATCGAAAGCGCAGTATGCCGTGGCACGGCTGTTGCGCGGGATAGAAACACGCAGAAGCATCGTATCCGAGAGCACCATGGGCCGGAATGAGAGCGTGTGGGGGCAGATGGGAGTGAGGAGGATGGCGGGGATGTCCGGGTGGACAAGAGAGCCACCAGCAGAGAGCGAGTAGGCGGTAGATCCTAGACGAAATGTCAGAACCGACAAACAGGAAGGAAGACGTGCCTTCCAGCGCGCTTGATGTAGGGGACGAAGGGAAACTTACCAGTCGGGGTGGAAAAGATGCACCCGTCCGCCTGAATCACCGTGAGCAGCTCGTTGTCGCCATACAGCTCCAAGTTGGAGACATAGGGCGACGGGCCGCGGTCGATAACGAGCTCGTTCAGCACCTCGAACTGCTCGCCTTCCTCCATCTCGTGGCCGGAGGGGCCATCTCGGTAGACAGTGCAGGTGAAGCGCATGCGAAGGTTCACGCGCATGCCTTCGTCGCCCATGATCCGGTTCAAGTGGTCCTTGTACCGCTCGAACTCAAAGGTAGTCAAGAAGCCGAGGCTGCCCAGGCTGAAGGACAAGATGGGCGGCACAATGCGCTGGAACAGCCACGAGGTGAACAGAACGGTGCCATCGCCGCCAAGGGTCAGGACCAGGTCGAACTTCTCGGGCTGACTCCAGCACAGGTCGGGCGACCAGTACTTGAGCATGTTCTGGAAGCGGGGGTTTGCATCCACGATGCCGGCGGCGTTGAAGCGCTTCGAATTCCGCAGCTTGGCGTCGACGAAGACGTTGACGCCCACGTCGGAGCCATAGCGCGGGGTCGAGAGCAGCCACTGGGTCAGCTCGCGGGTGAGCAGGACGAGCTGGTTGTCGCGGGCCTTGGTGACGATCATGATGTTGCGGACTGCGCGGCGAATGGGGCGGCGCTGCAGCTGCTTGGAGACTTCCCGAACCCCGGTGGCGGTCTGCACCAAGCGCGAGTGCGACATCCACTCGTCGTTCTTGATCTCCTCCAGGACCTTGTCGATGTCGACCGCGTCATCGAACCGGTTGTGGTAGAAGCAGGGGGACTGGAGGGCGGGGAATGCCGTGGTCGGCGTCATGTTGAGCATGCGGGCCTGCTGGGAAGCGAGGCCGTTCAGGGCGTCACACAGCTGCTGGGATGAAGAGGAGGGCCGGTTCTCGGGGTTGGTGCCCTTCTTGGGCTGCATGGGGGGGTGCATGTTGTGGGCGGAGAGCATGCCTGCGAGGGATAATGCTTCAGGTTTGTTGTTGCGGGCGACCGAGGCAAGCGCTTTCATCACCGTCTGGCGGGGAATCGACTCGATGGAGAGGGCGTTCTTGCGATGGCCCAGGGGACGAGCAAAAGCGGCGGCGGCGGCAGGGCCTAGTGACGACGCAGATTGGGGCTCATCGTCGCGAAGGGAGGCGGGAGAGTCGGAGATGGTGTCAAGCGAGAGCCGATCCAGGGACGGCGGGGCTATAAGAGCGGCGCTGGAGCTCTTGGGGCGGTCTGCGAGTGACGCGGAGCCTCTGCGTCCATCGGGATGCAGGTGCAGGGAAGGGTGGTCGGCCAGATTAGTGAGGGCCGGGTGGATGGCGGTGGGCGATGTGATTTGGGGCTGGGCGGCCATGGTGAATGCAACGCCGGTGGGGTACCTTTTGGGTCGGGCGGGGGAACTTTTCAACAGGGTCGGGTCGTTAATTCGGGTTTAGCCACGCCAAATGGTTGGTCACCGGGCGCGTCGGGGGGGGAAAAGGAGGGGGGGTGATTGTGGAAAGAGCCAACTGCACAGCCAACAGAAAATTCCACTGCAGTGCTGGGCCTATCGGGACACTGTCTGTCCACACTGTGCCGCCCTGGAGTTAGGACTTGGAGGGCCTAATACCGAATGAAACTGCCGGATCTCACAGAGGCGCTCCGGACAGGTTTAGCAAGCAATGCACGCTGCAACCTCGCAACCGGTAGGCGGTGGAAGGTAGCACAGCGTCTTGCAGGATGTTGCAGCCGAAGAAACCGGGTCGAGATACTGGCCTCGACGTCACGGGATGGACCGCAGGACAACAAGCCTTCCCAAGTCAATCGATCGATCGGTTGCGTCTCGGACGTCGCTTTGCCTAGTTTCGGCGTGGTGGAGTTCCCCGAGTACAATCGAGTCGAGCGTGTCTCGTGTTACTTCGACCACCGAAGAGAAAAAAGGGGGCTAAAAAAGAAAGTCTGGTGCGCCGCCAAAAAAGGAGAGGCTGTCAGCGTCATCCTAGAGGAAGGGGAAAGGGAGGTTCCTCTCTCGCGCACAGTTCGCCTGGGGTCTGCCCCCTGTGGCACAGAACTTTTCTCCTACTTCTCCTCAGAAACAGGGCATACTCACTAGGTCACTAGGCGAGAGCGCTTAAAGAATATCGCAGCCCGTGTGATAAGCACAAGCGTACTGCAGCGCTATCACAACTTCCAAAAGCAAGGTGGAGCGTGATATCCGTGATATCGGTGGTCCTAGGGCGGTAGATGGCGGGGTTCGGCAAGAGAAGCGCCGCTAGCGAGGCTCGATTGGTGCTGGACGGTGTGATGTGACCCGGGGTGCAGCTGCGGTGTCTGCACGTGTCTTAACGAAAAAGAACGGCTGGCGGGTGAGACGGTTTGGACTCTCGAGATTGTAGACGAATCGAAGAAGCGCGCAAAAAGGGGGTATATGGTATGCCGGGGAATAGAAGCGGTCTATAGGGGGAATAAAACTCTTGGAAAATTCGACGCCTGGTCTATGGTGTATGATGAGTCTGTCCTGCAATTCTGCGGTTCAAGGTGCCGAGAGAGCAGGTTGTCGAGAGAGCAAAAGGTGCCGTTGCGAGTGTGCAAAGTCGTGAGGCTCGTTTCGAGATGCAAAAAAAAAAAGAGCTAAACCGAGGGCCAATGCTGGAGGTAAGAAGGCGATGCGGGACCGGCAAGAAGTTCTAACGGAGCGGTGCAAAGACGAAAAAGGTCGGCAAGCGACAGATTAGAAGGGATATATGAAATAAAGAAGAAAAAAAGAGGATCTCGAGGTGGCCGAGACCAGGAGAAAGAGGAAAAAAGGAGAGGCAAGGCCGAGAACTAAGGGCAGGGGACAGAGGTAGTTGCTAGAACTGCCAGAGCTCTGCTTCAAAGGTCTGCCTCACGGAGGAGAAAGGGGGAAGGCGGAGAGAGGGGGAGAAGGGGGGAAAGAAAGATGAGAGAGAAAGTGATGCGCTGGGTCAACAAACTGAAGACTGAAGACAAGAAGAAAAGGGCCCGCGAGTTCGCGATGCATCCGACCGTGAGCTTTAATATCCACCCGAAGCTTCGACCCGGCTCAAGCAGCCTGGAAACAGAGCCCCAAGGTAGCAGCAAAGCGGGACAGCTACGGGAAAGGGCCTGAGGCGGCCACCCTTGGCCCCCCCCCCCCCGGTTCTCTTTTTGGCAATGTACTTAGAGAACGGTACCTATAATACCCCCCACCCTTGCCGGGCCTGGTTGGGAGCAGGCATTCTTTGCATTCTGCGGCTAGGACTGCTGCTGCTTGCCTCAAACGTCGTACATGCAAGGTACGTAACGAGAGGGTACCCACCACCGCCCGACACTTGTCCAAACAGTGGGAATGCTTTTCCCTCTTCGTCCCTACCCCCCCGCCGTGCGATCCGACCAGAGCATCCATGTCGCATATCTCGAGCACATGGGCGCCTGCGGGAAGATCACAGGTCGGGCGTGCCGCTGTCGAGCGTGACAGGCAGCGCACTGTGCAAGTTGAAGCTGCTCGCAAGCCGGGCGCTTGCCTACCGTAACCTGCCTGGTGGGTGCGGTTTTGCGGCCGCTGAGAAATGCGTGCCAGCGTGCCAGAGTGCCACTTTGGGCCCGCCCCTCCCGACACGGCGCTTTCTCTGGCACTTGTGCGGCGCTGGTTTGTGGGGGATATGCTCCCGCGATAGGTCGACTCGGGCCGTCGGGCCCGCTCTCTAACCTACGGGGTCGCAATCTACTCCCTGGCAGAGGGAGGCGCGCGTGAGGGCGCTCTTCACAGCAGGATGCTGCTAATTATTCCCATCACCCCTGGCCTGGCCGTTTCTTGTCGTTTCTCCAGCGATAAGAGTAAGGGATGGCAACCCGGGAATGTGAGTGGCTGGAGGACAGTCGGCGTTCTAGGGTGCCAGCCAGGAGGCTTACTGGCAAGTGGAAGGGCAAAGGGGGTCCCAGGAGGATGGGTTCACTCTTCCCTCGGTCGGTCTCAGCTTGCGCCGCCCTGCCGGGGTGTGGAGGCGAGCGGCCGGGGCAAGGAGGTCGCTTGGTGCAGCATAATACCGTCTCACGTCACGGATTGCCCACATGGGGGGCAATGGGCATTAGACGGGGAACCCAAGGGAGGGGGGTTCCCTCTTCGGTCTATCAAGCGGCGAGAAGCTCGCCCTCTGCTGCCACCCCCGATTGCCCGCTCACGTTCTCCCGTTTGTCTTTTTTGGGGTCCGGTTGACAGCCCACCTCTGCAGTTTTGGGGATCTTGTGCAACGGCCCGCCGTAACCCTGCAAGCAAGTGCTAAGACAGCTGCATAACGCCCCGGGCCCATCTGCCGCACTCCTGCGAGCTTCAGGTGTTTGGAGCTTCCACGTCGAATAGGGCGCCGACTTTGCACCTTCTGTGCAGCCTTCGTTTGACCCGTGCGGATCACACTTCCGCTTTTGAGCTCTCGCGCTAATCAAGCACAAGGTCAACTACGATCATCGGCATATCGAAGCTTCGCTGAACCATCTGGACCAAGGGCGAAGCAGGAGACGTTTGTTCCAGGCCTCATCCAGGTCGCTCATTTTCGGTCAAGATCGGTGGTTGCCATTCGATGGATAAAAAAAAAAAAAGCAGGTGGCAACCCGGCACCTCCTGTTTCTTGGCGTTGGCCTTCACCGTTGGCGACGTTCCATTTCGAAGGGTCCCTGTCGACCCTGCTAATTTAGCCCTGCAGCTTGTCAACGGCCTTGGAGGGCTTTGTCTCGCAGGCCCCCAAGGTGGGATGAAACAGCGCTCCAGCCCGCCATTCACAATCCTAAACGAGGCCCTGCTGTCGGACCCACCAAAGGTTTGAGGCGCCGAGCACAGCGGTCGGCACGCAAACACGCACACACCAAGAAAAAAGAGAGGGTTTCTGGCTTTGTCGGAGCCACAGCCGCTGGGGATGAGAGCTAGGGGGGAAAAGACACTCCAAACTTCCAGGGAATGGGGCAATATCCAGTTATGGCAGTTCCTCCATTCGACTGACCAGGTAGGCCATGTGACAGCCTGCTCGAAGGACACACTGATTGCTCGTGCAACCGCTGGGGTGCCATGCCATGCTCTTCGCCCATCGATTTACCCTTCCATCTCCACATCCCTGATATCTCCCCCATCCATCCCTCAACGACGAGCCTGCCTGTTTGTGGCCCGTGCTGCCGTCTGATGCGGCCCTGATGCAACTGACGTCCTGGGAATGGAGTCGACGATGACAAGCCGTCATGCTCCTGTTTCTCGGCGAATCGCCTGTCTCCCTCCTCCACTGCCGGGCGCCTAGCGCCGCAGGCAGTCCAAGGATGTGGCCCGAGGAGCCTCACTTCCAGTGGAGGTCGGCAGCGGCTTTGCTCTCCAGCGTGGAACGGATGAAGTACCGCATGTTTGGGCCGGCGGCAGCCCCATCATCCTCCGTGATCATATCGATGTCCGCCTTTTGCTCCGATTGGCAGCACACCTTCTTGGCGGCTTCGCAAGCGTCGTCCCATTCCTCCATAGTGAAGTCGCCCTCGCTTTCTGCCAAAAGCAGCTCGTCCTGCGCAGTGAACGCTAGGACATGGGCCGACCGCGCGGCTTCTAGATCCCGAGGAGTCGGGTCCACCACGACACGCTTAGCTTCTCCATCGGCAACGATGGCTACAACACTCGCTGTTGCAGTCGTCTTCATAGGCACCGCCGCTGAGAGCAACGCCAAACCAGCTGTTTGGAGCAGGGGTGGCAGGAGCGGGAAGTTCTAGAGGGCAAGGTTAGCGGCACCGGGCTGCATGACAGACGGGGAATCACATGATGGTTCCTACCAAGCTGGCCTGGACGAGTTTTGCGTTGACATAGTCATTCTCAGGCGCGGCCACCACTTGCAGGACGATCTGGATCAGAGACCTTGGAAAGTTCTTGACCAGAATGACCTGGGAGAGCGTGGACTGCAATACAGACTCGAGATGGCGCTCTCTGGTTCCTAAATACAAAGCAAAGAAGATATGGGTGAGCCGAGCCGAAGTGTAAATGGCGTGGAAATGAAACCCCTCACCTCCAACCCCTGAGGCTGGTCGTACGATGACATCGACAAGAGCTTCGTAGGGGTGCTCGTCTCGCCTCTGTGCCTCGATAGGTCCGTTTACCGAGGCAGTGATAGTATACCCGGCGAACGAATAGGTTGCAGATCCGTCTGCCTTGGGAAGGCTCGAGAGAGTTGCCTCAGGTGCCGTGACAGCCATTCTACTGGGTTTTCTTGGTGTTCGGCTCAGTGTGGTTTTTTTTTTCCTTTGAGGCTCTGCGATCGCGCTTGGTTGATTGGCAGTCGCTGTTTTGGTCCGCCGATCTTTGGAAGCTGCAAGTTGCCCCTCCATTTTAGCGTTCCGATGTCATTGCAGGGATGGCACGGGCCATAAGTCGCCAGCAACATTCGATTCATGAGACTAGCTCCCTCCAACCTTACTCCTACGGCCCCTCAAACTTCATATCGTCGAACCATCTCAAGACCAGCGCCGCCCTCTTTGCAGCTCAGGGCCCCGAACTAAGATAAGCACCAGCATAAAACCCTCATCGAGAAGGATGTCTTCAAATCAAACCGCGGCCGGTGTGGCCCCCGCAACCCCAGGTGCCACAACCCCAGGGTCGGGCATTCCCAATTTAAAGGATCGCATACCCAAGCTAGAACCCCGGCAAAGGAAACACCAGACCTCTAACCAGAGCCCCGTGCCAGAGAATCCGGGTCTCCCTTCACCTCCTGAACGGTCCGCCCTTAGCTTCAAGGTCCCCACAAGACGTATTTTATCCCCCAAGGATCACGATCTGTTCCTATCGTCTCCCGCCTACAACCTCATTGTTGGCTTCATCTTCACGCTATCCGAGTCGGTGGTCGACATACCCGTATCGAGTGTGAAAGACGCTGAGGTAAGTGAGCCCGTCAAGATCATCCTCGGGATTCTCGACGAGGCAGACGAGCTATGCAAACAGTCGCCACCGGATCACCAAGGCGGATCACGCTTCGGTAACAAGACGTTCCGCCTCTTCCTCGACAAGATCAAGCAGAGCGCTCTAGAATGGCACGCTCGCCTTGGGCTTTCAAATCCCGAGGCCGTGGCCGAGGTGTCAACCTATCTAAATCAGTCTTTCGGCAATCGCCGGCGTATCGACTACGGCTCTGGCCATGAGCTCAACTTCATGATTTGGCTGCTCTGCCTGTACAACCTTTCCATCATCGGCCGAGATGACTTTCGCCCTCTCGTTCTCCGCGTGTTCACGCGCTACCTCGATCTAATGCGTCGTGTTCAGATGACGTACTATCTCGAGCCGGCGGGGTCCCACGGTGTCTGGGGACTAGATGACTACCAGTTCCTGCCGTTCCTGTTTGGGGCGAGCCAGCTGCTGCACCACCCTTTCATCACCCCGATGGCGATTCATCGTGAGCTCACAATCGAGGAATTCGGCGCCGACTATATGTATTTGGGGCAAGTGGCATTTGTCAACGGCACCAAGACAGTCAAGGGACTCCGCTGGCACAGCCCCATGCTGGACGACATCAGCAGCGCCAAGAGCTGGAACAAGATCGAAGGCGGCATGCGAAGGATGTTCGTAGCCGAGGTTTTGCGTAAGCTGCCCGTCATGCAGCACTTCCTATTCGGATCGCTGGTGCCCGCCGTCGAAGGCATGAACGAGCCGGAGTCTCTCGGCCTCGCGACTGAGGACGACGACGACGAAGGAGGCGAGGTTGAGGTCTTCGACGATAAGCAGGGAGTACGGCACGTGCACCAACCTAGCGGCTGGGGAGATTGCTGCGGCATCAAGGTGCCGAGCAGTCTTGCCGCAGCCGAAGAGATGAGGAAGAGAGGGCTCGGCGAGCAGCTGAGGAGAATTCCATTCGACTAAAAGCGGTCCTCAGACTGCGCATACACGCGCACCGAAAGTTACTCTGATTTCTACAGACGACCACCACGGCGAGGTCGGCAGACCCGTGAATGAGGTACGATTACTCTAAATATACTGAGCTATTCTATTCTGTATTAGACCCTAAATAGTCGATAGATACCAGTTCAGATGTCCACCAACGCCATTCCATGTTGTTTTCCATTGCCCACCATGCAAACGCGAGGCTGTCGAGGCCAATTCATAGCAGCCTTTAATTTTCCTAGTTCTTTCGGCCTTTGTTACCTTGGCTACTCTTCGCACCGAGCCCCGTCCCTAGGGCGCGAAGCCGGCACTTGCATTTAGATGCGATGAGGAACCAACATCTGCCCACTTGGGGCTCGTTGGATCCCCACACTCGAGATCGAACCAGGTGTGTGGTTGATAGTTGTCGATCGAGTCCAATGCGAACGCCACCGGGCTGCCATACAGCTTGCAGCGGGGAGCACCGAGGTCGTTAATGAAATAGTCATACGACTGGCAACCGTGAGTGATACCCCAGACGGACTGTGAGCGGTTAGCACCAACTTCCGAGGGATCGTTTGGGGAGGTGAGAGGTGGAATGACACTGGTGATCAAGGACTGAGGTGGAAAGGGGCTTACCGAACAAAATTGGAAACAGCCCTCCAGGGTAACCGGCACATCATCTTTGTTCTGCACGAACTCGCCAATAAAGTAGTCCCCGACCGGCACACCATGGACACCGCAGTGGGCATTGCCTGCCCTAGGAGGCCCGCTCGGCGCGTCGGTCGCGCACACAGTCTGGGTCGGGCTCGCAGCGGTGGTGAATATCGAAGTCAGGGAAGCGGTGGCAATAGGGGTTATGGAAGGGTCGATTACACGAGTTGTCCAGAACGTCTGGATTGCCGTGGCAGTTACAGCGGGCGCCTGCACAAAATGTCTCGGCGGCTGCGTGGAGTTCGCGATCACGACGAGGACAGTGTTGTTGCTCACCCTCA
Source organism: Thozetella sp. PMI_491 (assembly GCA_021432635.1). NCBI lineage: Eukaryota > Fungi > Ascomycota > Sordariomycetes > Chaetosphaeriales > Chaetosphaeriaceae > Thozetella > Thozetella sp. PMI_491. Next base: position 314,456 of record MU270038.1, read on the forward strand.
GTGCCGCCTCAGTACTACCCTGAGTCGCAGCCGGGATGGATGCCAGCCTCGAAGTCGTGGTCGTGTTGAGGAACACCATACGCCTAGGGGTGGCAGTGGCGCTGATATTGAACTCGGGTGCCACCATGGAGCCCGCAGCGGTGGACAGCCTGATTGAGGATGCCTCGGCTGCAGAAATATACGACATTGGGGTAGGCTTGCTCACGGTGGAATTTCGAGGAGGTAGGCTCGAGCTACTCGCGTAATTGTGCGGCTCCGAACTACTCGAGGACGCGGCAGCGATGACGGGAGCTAGCGATGAGCCGAGCGAGACATCTAGTTTCTTAGTGGGCAAAGGTGCAACGCTGCTTGTGTTGTGCCACACGTCGTACGTGACCAGCTGAGAAGCAGTAGTTGCAGTGACTGAGACCGTGATGTCTACTGTCTCGGTGAGTGTGACGACACTAAACAAGCAGCTAGGCCCACTCGAGGCCGGGAGAGAGCTGCTAGACCCCGTGATGGCCTCAGGAGATGATGCCACACTGGCAGTAGAGTTCGGGAAGAGGACCAGCAGCCCACTGGAGCCGAAGCTCCTCGAGGTGGAAGACCCTGTGTTCATGGGCATGGGGGCGGTTGTGTTGTTATTCAGAGCCGGCGCTGACAACAAGTCCGAGGCAGTACCAGCAGGCGAGACTGCCGATGTTGTCGACGTCGTGTCTGGGCCTGAGACGAGCCCTATCGAGTCGCTGCCGGTGGGCGCTCCCTGCTGGTTTTGAACTAGGTGAGGACGCATGGCATGGTGCATGTGTCGCCCTCGCACTCTACCGCCCCGATGCTAGTGTAACGTCAGGGCACGCTCCTCAAGATCTTGTAAGTACGAAGTGACGTACTCCCCGGTGCAAAGCGGCTTCCGACGCCGTCGCAAACAGCGCAACTGCGCTGAGAAGCGTATTTGGATGCATTTTCGGTCTCTTAAAGACGACAAGTATACACCACGCCTGATCACACGTGAGGCACTTTTAGTGGCGACGAGGGGTTGAGGGGTCTAGTCAAGGTGTGGGCGTTGGTGACTTGAGATGCTCCCACTAGAGCCTGGCTGCCGACACCATCATCTTATAGAGAACAACCCTACTGTGTTCTCCCTCACAAGGGCCGGGCTCAGAACTCAGAGGCAGACACCGTGCCTAATGATTCCAGGGACATTGGCCCTGGAAAGGTGAGAAACGAAGGGATCACCCGGGTATGCCCCTTGGGCTAGTCCTGTATAGGGCCCCTCGTCTAGACAGGACATATTGGTTGAATGTCCGGCGTCCTGGGGAGGTAGAGGTCGCGGGGCGTCCTAGAAAGCTGTATCTAGGGCCACAAAGGGGCCAGAGGCATGTAGAAGCAATACAGATCACACGGTAAATGAATATCATCTAGGGAGGGGAGCAGACTGCGGGGAGGGACGCCCGGTAGTGTCACACAAACGGAGCACGGACAAGGAAATCGCCAAGGGCTCTAAGGGCAGCGAAGTCCCTAGCGAGGGAGACAGGGTTTGGTAATATTTGGTTTCCATTCAAAGCCACGAGCAATCCCTATGCGTAAAGAGCAACCTCCCTTATGAATGAGCGCAACTCGATGAGGGCTAGCTACCTAAACGTAGTGAAGGTGTCTTCACTAACTACCTATGCTGCCTTTCCCCCGATGATGAAAATACCGATGCAAAGAGGGTATCGAACGTGGGGTCCTCTGAACGCCGCCCTGATTATGTTCACACTTGATGTAAGAGGCTGAGAGGAAAAGAGAGAGAGAAAAAAACAGACCAGATGCCGATGACCCCTTAATCCTCAGAGAGCCGCCCTGCATGCAATTTCGTTCATCCTGCCGTTCCTATCCCGAAACCTACTGAAGGTCGCATGCAGACCACCAGATAGACGCAAGAGTGTCGTCGTAATTCCTCTCCGAAAGGCGAGAGGACGGATCATTGCGTCATTTTATGAATACATGGGCCGTAGAGTGGTGTCTAGTCTTCCCAGATCGTCTCTAGGTCTAGGTCCTGGCGTCTCTCAGCACCGCAAACACTCCATCGCTTGCGCTTGTCCCGGGACCCAAAGCCCAGGGTGCGTCCGCGGCTGGGCACGTCGAGGCTACTTCGGCCCTTAGATTCTCCGCTCTCTGCGGCGTCAGCGGCCGCCTTGAGCTGGGCGATCCTTTCGGCTTCCATTGCGGCTTCCTCAGCATCCGGCGAGTCTGGAATGGTCTCCAGGCTTGAGATGCTTGGGCTCCGTGATCTAGTTGAAGTGGGGGTCGATGGGACGGAAGAGCTGGGGTAGCCGAGGGCGAAAGGGTAGCCGTTGGACAGGGTGTCGTAGGCCCGGTACGACGGCGATGATGTCACGGAAGATGGGGTTGTAGGCATGGGAAGCGAACCAGTGCTGGAGTGGGCGATATGCCGTAGGGGCGAGGCGGGGCGGCGAGTCTTGAGGGAGGCGCTAGGAGGAGTGGCCAGGTTGGGGGAGCTGTTCCGCTCTGACAGCTTCCGCTCAGTATCGCGGACCGAAACTCGAGTGGGCGACGTGGGGAACGCCTCGTCCACCGGCTTACGAGGTACTCGGATGCGGCTAGGAGAGGGCGAGCCGGAAGGGCTCTGGGCCCGAAGCTGGGTTGGGTAGAGGATGTGGCCGCTGCCGCTTACTCCGGGCAACGACTGGGTGCGAGACATGGACGGTGCGAGGCTGGCGGTCGACCGAGACCGTACGTGCGTGTTAGAGAGAGGGGACGGGGCACGGGGCCGGAACGGCAGCGGCGGCAACGTTCCCCAGGATGGCGAGGTCGGGGACGCAGCTGGGGAGGGGTCGGTCGATCGACGGAGGTTCGGAGGCTTGCGAGGGAAGTCGAAGTCAGGCGGCGCCAAAGTCGAGTTGCTCTGGACTCGCAGAGTGGGCAGAGGGGAGGAGCGAAACTCCTCCATCCTTTCGGTCTCAGGGACGGGCTCCATTTTGATATAGTCTCGGGAGGCCCGAATGGTCACCTGGTGAGGGGAGGCATGGAAGTTATTTTGGTCGAGACGCCTACGGCGGCTGTCGAGTACCCGCAGCTCTCGGGCGCAGGTTCGAGTCGGGTCGAGGTTAGAGACGAGTGAGGGGGAGAAGGGCGAACGGCGGGGCTCGGGTGCCCGAAATGCAGGAGGTGAGGTCTCGTTGGAGGTGAATGGAGAGGGGATGTGACCGAAGTCGTATCAAGCTTCGCTGGGCGTAACACAGGCCCAGTTCGTTCCGTGCTCCAGCGGGAAAAGGGGACCGGGGTTCGGGGGAAGGTTTTGTTTCGCGGTGCCGTCCACCGATGCCTGGGGTACGTGATGCTTTTCTAGGTGGCACGGCTCTGGGCTCTGGGGGAAAAGAATTCCAGCGCGATGGAATGCACAACGCGAGGCCATGCGCGGGCGAGAGGGGGGAGGTTGAGAGATTAAAGAAGGGGCGACTGCAGGAATGCTGGAAGAATGAAGAGAGGGGTTTAAACAACCGCCCGCCGGTGGTGGCCAGCGGCCTCGACACCAAATACAGGCGGCTGGAGAAGGGGAACCAGGCGGGCGGGAACGAGAGCGGGGCAGTTCACGGGGCTAATCTAGGGCGCTGGGCAATTGTGCGGGGGGGTGTTAGCGCCGATGTATCTATCTCCAACGCCCTGCCACTCGTAACCTCCCATAAACTTCCCTTCCCCCCCCCCCTTTTTTTTCTCGAACCTTTGGGGCCTTTGCCGCGGGAGGAAGCGATCAAAACAATCAGCGCTTTGCATAAAAGCCCATGAAGACGCTGTAAATTGGCTCTTTGTTCATCCCGGGCTTCCCTCTCAAGCGCATAATCCAAGCTCGCGGCTGCGTGCGGAGCGGGGGGGGGACAACAGCACCCAAGCGAATGCTTCCATGCATTATTGCCACGACGGCCACACAGCGTCATGTGCTTTGTTATTTGTTTTGCTCTGCCCTGCTCGGCATCGTGCTTTCCCTGCGTCTCTCCACTTGCTGGAAAGGATAGCTACTGGGGCCTTCCCTCGGCGACTGCCCGGCAAGAGCCAAGGATGGAGCGGGCGTAATGAAGCTCAATAGGGGTCCTCGAGGATCCTTTCTCCATCCTCCGTCCCCCCCCCCACTAACCCAGCAGCTAAATTGTCTACACATTGGGGTCGGACGGGCTGGGCCAATGGCAAGCCTCCGGGGCGCAAGCAAATGGGCCAGACCAGCGATCCCGCTTGTCAGACGAGTCCAGCCAACCTGGTTCATATTTGTCTAGGCCGGCGGGCCACCACCACGCCAGCGCCAAGTGACACGAGCTGGCCGCTAAGTTGGAAGAGGAACCGCCGCGGGACTGACATCTCATTTCGCCTCCATTTCATCCAACTGACACATGTGGCCCCAAGGTGCAGCCCAAGAGACGATAGCGTGCACTGCTTACGCTTCACTCTATTTGGTGCTCCCTCAGGAGCCCGCTATGGTCCATTGCCCCCGTGGTCCGGTCCGAATAATTAGCACCGACAGGCCCCAGAAGGCTCTACCGCAGCACATAGTGCAGGACAGAATTACTGTAGGTTACCTACTGTATGTATTCACTACTCAACTGCCCGGCTCTCGCTTTCGACGTGAACATGGGGCCTGGCTCCTCGCGCCGTGTCCTATGGTTGCAAGGATCGTGGATGTTTGTTCCGAGAGGAGAACCCCTGCCAACGCACAGGGGCGTCAACATCACACCCAAACAGCATCCCAGAAGCTGGGGAGAAACCCCCAGGCGCTTGTCGCAACTGGAGACTCATTTTCCTCACCAGCCACCATGTCAATGCTCAACCAAGCCAGCTCAACTCGCAGGTTCTATAACCGAGTACGCTCCACGTCGTCGCCGCGCTGCTTGCCTTTTCCATACCGAGGCGGCGAGTCGGAGAGCTTCCAGTCTCTATGGAAGTGCGTCCGTCCTGAGCAGTGGCGCGCCCAAGGTTAGCACTGCCAAGGCCCCACCCCGTCTTCCTACCCCCTTACCCTTGGAACTTCGTCCGATGACTTGGCCTTAAGACTGGGTGTGTGAGCCATTCTTTTGCGACAGAGCATCCAAGACATACCCGTCACATATCATCCCATGCTTCAATCATGTATGGGCTCCTGCAACGGAAAAAAATAGACCGCGCGTGCCAAAAACCCACCGGATGTTCGTCGGTGGTCGGGACCTAGTAAAGCCTTGTGACGGTCCGGGACGCAGATTGTATGCAGATGCACTCCTTGACACATGGCGATTGCGACAGTCCACGTGCCGCGCCGCTCGCTGCTATCATGGTGCTCGAGCTAGCACGGGTTCCAGCGTGTTCGACCAACAGACTCTCTGCTTCCCAAAATCGATGTCTCGGCCGATTGATTTGCCACGAATCATGACCGTTAGAAGAGGAGGGGGCGAGCCAGCGAGCTCAAGATTCTCTCGGGTTGGGCCAGCTCGCCTGACCCAAATTCCAATGCCCTCAAGCGGCGGCTTGCAGCAGCTCCTAGCCGCCCGTAAGGTATGTTTTGATGTGGGGGCAGGAGAGGGCGCACGCTGTTTTCGAAGAGGGCAGCTTAGAGCTTTGTTTCAGCAACATCGGAGCGCTGCCCCTCTTAGTTTCATGCCACTTTCAGGGGTGCAACAGCCGAACCGCTCCATCCGGTGAAGGTGTAGGCGTTGACCGTGGGCCCCTGGGGAGCGTAGGAATGCCCAAGGTGACATGCATCTGACATAGGACCGTGGTGTACAGCACGAACCTGCCGCTGCTAGGATACGCTCTTGTGGGATGAAAGCTACATAGTCTCTCGATCCGGCCGACCGGCTCAGCGGCAACCCAAGTTCGCATCATCAAAGCGACGCAAGCCTCTCGCCTGTCCCCTATTGTAACTACGCTGTTGCTAAAAGGGAATACCGGGAAAGCCAAAGAAAGGGGCAGCTCCGAGAGCGGATACTTAATTACATACATACCACCTTTCAGGTCGCGCCCAAACTCCCCACGCGATCGCAAGTCACCCCCTAGCTCCGCACGCTAAGCATAGCGCGGAAGCCCGCCGTCGGTGACGTACGTATGTGCAAGACCTTGGCACGGAGCCGCCTCCGCGTTCTGCCGGACCGAAGGCCGGCGATCACGGATTCGCAGACCTAGCTCCATATCCGGGCTCGGCATCGCACTGGCATCGGGGCTAGGGTAGGAGAAACTCCTCTGGTACCGGGATTCTTCAGCCCATTTGGGAAGCCTTGCCATTCTGAATTTTATCGAGCCTCTCTCGCCGTCGATCTTCCTGCAATCGCCTTGATGCACCAAAGCCGCGTAAGTGAGAAAGCAAAAGGTAGAGTCGTTTAGGCTGACATATTCCCCCTTCTCCAGGCTGCCGCATTCTTGTGCAGAAGCATTACGCGGCCGTCACATACACTGCTAGCTAAGTTATGCTATCACTCGGCACGCAGTTACATCAAAGCCGGACGATACAGGCCAACGGATTGAATACGAGGATGGTTGCCAAGCATTGTGCTTGGGCCACCACCGGCATACTTCTTAGTACCAAAAGGGGGCATCCAAAAATAAAAATAAAAAAAATTTACAGGGCAGATCATGATGCCTTCATACCTAAGGAGGTCCACATAGGACGCCTAAGGTCTCATGACAAGTAGCTGTTCTATATCATCCACTGCTAACAGATGGATCTTCGGCGCGGCGGAGAATGGGAGCTGCCGGTCTGGAGGCGCTGGGTTGCCCTCTCCAGCGCGTTCGGGGGCTTGGCTGCATCAGCGACGTGAAGTACCTCCGGAGAGGGTGGCAGTTGGGAGCCGACTGGTGCTGCGCCGCCCTTGACCTCCATGGCCGATCGCGCTCCATAAGGCAGAGTCTGAGGCTTTCCTCTGTCTTTTGCTGTCTCCCCATCAATGGCCCGGATATAACACGCGTCGAGAGATTACAGCGATCGCCCTATCGCGGGTCGCGGCTTACAAGCTCTTCGAGGGTGCCAAGCAATCGGCTCTGCATAGCCGCTTCTCAACTCCTTCGCGATCGGCCCCCAAGCCGTCAAGGCGCGTTCTTAATGAACCCAACCCGCCCCTCGTATTCAAAACAAAAGTCGAACATATCGCCAAGTGGTTATGCTCGTTAGTTAGTCGTGCGACTTGCCTGTCTGTTTGGCGTATCCCAAGACTTGATGACCGATCACAGTCAGAGGACGGTGACTCTTGGAACTCATAGGAGGTAGGTCTATCGGGGATAGAGTGCCCTACGTCTCTAAACTAATCCAGGACGGGCGCTCGGCCTGCCAGCTATGATGCGTTGCTAACTTATACGTTCTGGTAGGGGCTGCTCGGCTGTTCTGATATCTTCGTTCCCCTTGACAACAACTTCGGCCCTGTAAGGTGCCATGGCAGCCGCTCCCCCCCAGAAAATCGCCATGCTTAGCGGCTTCTGGGTCCAGTTCAAGGCCCTCACGAAGAAGAACTTGCGTCTTCTTGTCCTCAGGCATTGGATTGCTACTCTCATTCTGGCCGCGATCCTCCCCGTGCTGCTTCTTGCCCTCACCCTGAACATCGGCAATTTTGCACCTTCGCGCGACATCTACGGCGTGGGCACACCCCGGTCCATCCGTTCGATCCAGGACAGCATCGGATCCCAGCGCCTAGTAATCGTCAGACCGTCCTATCTAGCGTCCGATGTCGACACAGTGATTCAGGTCCGTTCTCCTCCTTGGCGAGAACTCTTCCCGGAGGAGGGACTGAAGCTAATGTGGCATGCAGAGACTCTCTGATCCGCTAGGAGAGGACCAAGTAGTGCAACTAGACAGCCAGGGGCCTCTGAGGAGCCTATGCAAGCCCAATTTTCGGGGGTACTCAGGCTGCTACGCGATTGTCCTTTTCAACGACTCTCCGCTGTCTACAGGTGTGAATAACACATGGAACTACACCATCCAGGTCGATCCCGTTCGGTCGGGGTACCAGTACAACGTGCATAGGGGCGACAATGACATCCAGATCTACCACCTTCCTGTCCAGTTGGCAGTCGACAATGCCATTACCGACGCGACCGATGTCCCATCCGAGCTCATGTTCTCGAGTCAGAACCAATCGCAATACGACTACCAGATAAGGATTGGCTTCCTGGCCAATATTATTCAGAACTTAGCCATTGTCTTCTTTATCAGCATGCTGCCGTTTGTTTACCATGTTGTCAACGTCATCACCTCGGAACGGGAGTCTGGTGTCTCCGCCCTAATAGATGCCATGGGTGGCAGCCCTGCCTCGAGGCTGCTGAGCTACATCGCCTCGTTCTTCATTCTGTATCTTCCCAGCTGGATCATCTTTGGAACTTGTAGGTATACCCACAAACTAGGCAGGATGACGATGCCCTCTCTAGCCTTCTCCACTGGGCGAAGCTAACATGCATGTAGTGTATTGGTACTTGATATTCCCCGAGTCCAACGCTGCCATCTTCATCTTTTGGCAGCTCCTGAGCGGGATGGCCATTGTGACTGCCAGTGTCTTAGCAGCCACCTTCTTCAAGACATCCAAGATCTCAAGCGTCTTCGTCTGTGTTTGTGTCTGCTGCCTGGCTGGTGGAGCGGCCATCTTGGTAAACCGGAGAGTTGACACGGCCCGGGTGATTGCCTTGTCTCTGCTCTTCCCAGGAATGAATTATATCTTCGCCATTACCCAAATGGCGCGGTTCCCGCTTGTGGAGCTCCCGGTGGACATCAACACTGTCGATATCCCAACTCTGCCGTTCATAGGTGCGAAGCAGACATACTACGTGGCAGTTTGGGTCTTCTTGGTCCTGCTGGTGGTCCAGATCCTCGTTTACCCCGTTCTCGCCATTCTGTGCGAGCGGGCGTTCCACGGGGTCAACACCACCAGTAGGACATTGAGTGTATCGGGAGACTCAGCAGAATCGAATGTTGCAGTTCGAGTCACTGGCTTGAGCAAAGTTTACACAGTCTGGTGGAAGCAGATGTTCGGTATCAAGGATGCTGACAGTACCAAGGCCCTGGACAACCTGGACCTTATCGCCCATAAGCGTCAAATCTTGTGTCTCCTAGGTGCCAACGGAGCGGGCAAGTCTACCACGTTGGATATACTCGCGGGTGCACACCGGCAGACCTCAGGAGAAGTGACCATCTATGCACCCCCTGAGAAGCTAGGTAGGCTTATTCAACCCTCCTGTTTCTTCCCTTTATATTGGTGGTGTCAGCATCTGCTAACAAGTTGGAAGGCATCTGCCCGCAACGCAACGTCCTGTTTAGCAGGCTCACTGTCTACGAGCACGTCCAGTTTTGGAGCCAGATTAAGGGCGGCCACGAGGACAAAGCCGCCCTGGAAGAGCTCATTGAAGCCTGCGACCTGACACTAAAGAAAAGTAGCCAAGCTGCGAAGCTTAGTGGGGGGCAGAAGAGGAAGCTCCAGCTAGCTTGCATGTTTGTCGGAGGCAGCACTGTTTGCCTAATGGACGAAGTCACCTCCGGCTTGGTATGGTCTCTCCCGTGGCGAGAATCCTCGCAAGAGACTGGCTGACAAGGTGCTTTAGGATCCACTCTCGCGGCGCGCCATCTGGAACATCATCCTAGCCGAGAGGGCAAAACGGTCCATGGTCTTCACCACACATTTTCTTGACGAGGCCGATGTCCTCGCCGACCACATCGTGATCCTATCCCAGGGGCATCCCAAATGCGTTGGCACCGGTGCTGAGCTCAAGAACCGGTACGGGGGCGGCTACAGGGTATATATCCCCCAGGAAATAGACGTCGAGGGCGTCGACGCTCCAAAGAAAGTCCACCAAGACCACGTTGTTTACACGACGCCGGATTCCAAGTCGGCGGCCAAGCTGGTCGCACAACTCGAGGCTTCTGGGCATCCCGAAATTCAGATAACCGGCCCAACAATTGAAGATGTCTTCTTAAAGGTGGCTCAGGCCGATGTTGCGACCGTCGGTGACGGCACGCCCGGGCTCGGGGAAGCTAACAGGGAAGCCAATCCGGAGAAGCTCTCGGACGGACAGACCACAACCTTCTTTCAGCAGGTCCGCGCCTTGATGATAAAGCGGCTTCATATCCTTCCCCGATACTGGATCGCTGCATTCCTGGCTCTCGCCCTTCCGATCGCCTGCATGCCGCCGATCAATGTATTCATCGACCCCCACTTCACGCGCCCGACCTGCGACGGCCGAGAGGTCCAATACACTTCCTCGTATCCCTTGTCGCTTTACAGCGATTATGCATATAGTGACTCTAGCTTTCTGATGAAGAAGCCCCTCGGGCCCCCTTCTGCTAACCAGACGGCGTTCGAGGCGCTCAAGGAGGATCCCGTTGGTTACACCTACAAAATCGACACCTTCTGGAAGGACTGGGAGGTTATGAATAACTACGATGCTTTCGTCCAGTACGTGGGCGACAATCGGCTAAAACTTGGGTATGGAGGCATCTACACCGGAGATAGCTCCCACGGAGCCTTGGTTGCCCACGGGGGTTATGGTGGTCCCAGCACAGCTATGACGATGCTCAACCTCTACACCGGTATGCGGAGCGGCGTCAAGATCCAGGTATCCCTGACATCTATCTTCACCAGCGGAAGTGTAAGTGATCGCTCTGTCCGCGAGGCTCAGGTTGACGGCCCGAGCGGGACTAACACATCGTGTAGATAAGCCTCAGCAGCTGGCAGTATCTGCTATACGCGAACTTCATCTTCGCCGTCTTCCCTGCATTCTTTGCTCTGTACCCGGCCTACGAGAGGTCCCAGCAGATACGGTCACTCCAGTACTCCAACGGCGTTCGTCCCTTGCCGCTCTGGGCATCCTACTTCCTCTTCGATCTGTGTTTTGTTGTGGCCATCTCAATCGCCTATACAGTAACCATTTCCCTGCAGTTTCCCAGCTGGTGGAAGCCCGAGTATATGTTTCCAGTTTGCCTCTTCTACGGTATCTCCCTGATCCTATTCAGCTATATCATCTCTACCCGTGCCAAATCCCAGCTATCCTCCTTCCTCTGGACGATTGCCATATCAGTTATGTCGTACTTTGCTCTAGCGCTTGCGTATGGGGTAAGTTCAGAGGCTTTCGGCGCCCAGAGAAAAGAATCTTAATTCGGCTAACTGCACTGGTATAGCTGCCCGTGGCCTTCTTCGACGTCAGCAATATCCAAAAGAATACTGACGCCATCTCTTTCTCTCTCGACCTGATCTTCCCTATCGGTAGCATGTTCCGCGCCATGTCGATCGGTCTCAACACATACCAACTTGCCTGCCACGGAGATTCCATGGTAACAGACCCGGGCTCGTGGTGGGCCTACGGCTGCCCTATCGCCTATCTTATCCTTCAGATCATTGTTCTTGCCGTTATCCTTATCTGGATGGATGGTGACCTTTCTGCGGTGATAATGAAGCGCTCTCCACGGTCTTCTAGCCTGGCGCCCGGTGCCGGCAGTCCATCGTCGTGGGGTAGCGCCGTCGAGAAGGAAGCTGCACGCGTTGAGCAGAGCGATGCCGACTTGCTGCGTCTCGTTCGTGTGTCCAAGTCCTACGGCAAGCATCTTGCGGTGGACAACGTCTCGCTAGGGCTTGGTGAGAGTGAAATAGTGGCACTCCTGGGCCCCAACGGTGCGGGCAAAACGACCATCGTCAACATGATCCGCGCCGATATGACGCCGTCATCGGGACATATCTACCTTCGTGATGTCGACGTCGTCAAGAACCCACGCCTAGCGCAGAAGTCGATGGGCGTGTGCCCGCAGTTCGATGCCCTCGATCTGCTCACCACTCGTCAGCACCTGGAGTTCTATGGCCGCATCAAGGGGATTCCGGACTTCAAGAGAAACGCCGAGCTGGTCATGCGGAAGGTTGGGCTTCTAGCCTACGCGAGCAAGCAGGCCAGCGCCCTGTCAGGTGGGAATAAGCGCAAGCTGAGCCTTGGTATTGCACTTGTCGGCAATCCGGCGGTCTTAATTTTGGATGAACCCAGCTCAAGCATGGACGCCGTGGCGAAGCGCATGATGTGGCGGATCCTGGAAGAGGTTGCACCAGGGCGCTCGCTGCTGCTAACGACGCACTCTATGGAGGAGGCAGATGCTCTCGCGACCCGAGCGGCCATCCTGAGCCAGCGGCTCCTAGCGATTGGCACCACGCAGAACCTACGCAAGGAGTACGCCAACTTGTACCACGTTCAGCTTGTCCTTCGGACAGCTCCGTTGTCCACCGACACGGAAATGGCGTCGGTGGAAAGCGCGGTGCGTGACGAGTTTGTCGATGTCACTTTTGAAGGACAGAGCCTGGGCGGCCAGATCAAGTTCATGGTCCCCTCCACGAGTGGCGACCACCAGGGCCGGGGCATCGGAGACCTTATCAACTGGCTCGAGGAGCATAGGGAGGAGCTTAGCTTGCAGGATTATTCAATCGGGGCTCCGACGCTGGAGCGGGTGTTCTTGAATGTTGTCAAGGATGGCCCAGCTGGCCACATTGAAGTATAGATATAGATATCTATATGAGACTGTTGGAGGCGTGTATGGTCACAGCAGCATTCAAGATGGTGGCGTTTTATCTGCGTTATTTCGGGGATACCTTCAGAAAAGCGGGCATGTAATTGTTAGATGGTCAGATAGATAGATATATCCCGGAGTTGAAGAAATCAGGCCATAGCCCTCTCAAGTATACAGTATGTTAATAAGCAGAGGTTGCCATGTAACCTTCTTTGCAACTCCTTCATTCTTCTCTCCTTGGCACTATTTTCGGCGCTTTAGACCTGCTTCCACTACCAAGAGACGACACCGCCGACTCGAGTGAGAGGTGTGGTGTCGGGCCCAGAGCATGCGTGGTCCCGGTGGCTGGAGGGTCCGGTTGCAATGGCGGAGTCGTCGTGCCGAAGACACTGTGTTGGCCCGAGCTAATATCAACTCCCGTAATCGCTCTCCTGAACAGCTCGAGAGCCGCGTCTGGCTTGTCCGAAGGGACAAGATGGCCAGCATCAGAAACAACAACAAAGCTGAGGTTACCATACTCACGCACCGTTCCGTACAGGGCACCATTAAAGGTGAATGGCTGGTAAGAGGCGTTACGGAAAAGGCGGGCCTCGGTATAGCTTACGGCTAGGGAGACGGCTTCGCCGCCAAGCCTGAGGTATCATTCAGTGTCTCGGTCCCAAAGTGGTAGCAAGAGCACCCTACCAGTTGCCGATATAGTCGCTATCTCCATACATGAGCCTAGAACTCGGTCAGCGCCAGGACCCAACAGCTCTGGAGAGGGGATTCATACACCACCCGTGTGCCCTTGTCTAATAGGTGGCCCAAGTTATCTAACGATTCGCCAAAGACGTAGTCTCCAGATTGTTGGAAGGCAGAATACACTTGATTGCTGGACATCTGGTAGGTGAAATTCTTCTCAACGCCAAGCGCCTCTTGTACTTGGGGAAGATTTAAGTATCTCGTGAAAAAGTCGGATACAAGGCGGTCGCCAGAAGGTCGCCGAATGTCATACATGTTGCGGCCGCTATATTCGTAATACGGACCCTCTACATTATCTCGGCCTACGGCGATGGGTCAGCCTCCCAATGACAAGACTGAGTTCTCTAGTCTTACACATGTTTGTGGCTTCCACGCAAGCCGCAGTTGTCTCGATGCTGTACAAAGGATCAGATGATGAAAAACTCGTGAAAAGCGGCGAAGTGTCGTCGGCCGACAGACCTGTTTCTAGCATATTGGATAGCTTCTCTGCACCGGGAAATCTGCTCCAGACATCCATTCCGCATATAGCATGAAAAGTTCATATGGGTGTAGACATCGTCAGGAACCGATTTGATCCCATAAGTGTTGTTCATGGCAAAGTCTGGATACTATGTAGTGATTAGCAGGCATCCCATCTCATCGAGCCAGAGGAACTTACGGATGGGAACTGGGCAGCGGCGTCGATGATGCCATTCCCAATCCCTAGCGTTGCCAAGCGCAGAGGTATCCCGGGGAGAGAACCGATTTTTATCTTCTCGTTTTGCATTTCAAAGTATTGTCCGAAAGCTGATAATCGTCAGGAGGATTCCTGTAGGGGATTGTCTGACATACTGGGCCCATAGTGGCCTCCATAGCTTGAGGCTATTAGCCTGAGAACCAGCCACACGAGATTACCGGCGTTCTCACCTTTCAGTCCAGAGGTGAAGTTCTCGGCTCGTCAGATTCTTGCCCGAAGTTGGCAAGTTACCCATGAACCCCTGGAGGACATGCCATGTGGCGGCAGCGGCTTTCTCTGTGGTGTCGATGGTAGCATCGATTCCGAGAGACGACGAATACGAGAAGCCCACACCAAGAGGCTGCGAAAGAAATAGAAGATGGGAGATTTGAGACCATGAGTATGGATTCAACTGAGTGGTTAGATCAGGGTTCACCGAGCAGGGACCAACCTCTGCACCTAGTAAGCCTATGCCATTGTGTATCTCGTATAACAGCGCTACCTTGAAAGAGGCCGACCAGGGAGTCGCTTCCTGGCCCACCGTTGAGCCACACGGTAACTGGTGCCGTCTCCGGATTCTCTCGCGCCTCGAAGAACCAGAAAAAGGTATGTGAAGCTTCTCCCGTGTCGACGTAGCCTGAGTACGACCTCACCCCGGGCGTTGTCTCACAGATCCGGGGCTCTCGGAATCTGATGGAGACATTGTACGGATTTTCTAGGGCATGGAGGGAAGTGTGGCCCTCCAGGAACCTAACATCCGATACACTAGGTCGGCCCGAGGACCGTGCCAGCACGCCGGAAAAAGCGAGCAGGCTCCCCGCCGCGCAAGGCTTCATAGTGGCAAACAAGGCTGAGGAACGAATCAATTCATCGGCATCGCTCTGGCGCAGAACGGACGATCTCAGAGATATTCAACACTACAGGATAGCTTGCGAGCGTGGAGCGTTGAAATGGGTTTATTCATAGGCGCTCTCTGCCCTACCATGGTGGCCGGCAGCTGTGCTGGCAGGCCCCTCCGGAGCTCCGCACCCGAGAACCCAACCTAAGCCCCGGGCCCCATCTATCAGGAGCGGGTAAATAGACCGGCACCACGGTCCCTCATGCCCCCTCCTAGCAGGTACTCCCGCTCTGGCATTCGATCGCCTTACGATACGGGAGGCTTTCCGGGGAGAGCCGTTGCAGGAAAGGAACAGTACGGAGCTTTCGGCAGGCCGCATTGGGTCTGGAGGTTTGAGGCTTGAGGCTTGAGGCTTGGGAGCTGCTTGACTCAGAATTGAAGAGAAAAAGAGATGGAAAGAAGAGTCTGAGCCTCGCTTAGGCCTGCCTCTTGGTAAATCCAAGAGAAAAGAGTCATCATGGCCCAGCTTCTTTCCTCAAACAGGTAGGTCGCATGCAGAAGCTCTCCTATGCGGGCCCGGGAGTCAATTGGAGATCGAGCTTTGAAAATGAAGTGAGAATGAGTCATTCTGTGGCGGGACGTTTGGCTGGAGCTGTTAGCGCGGGCGAACCCACTGCTTTCTGCGACGGCTATGCACCTAAACGAGTATTCCACCATCGAAAGGGCAAGCCAGCCTGCATCGAGATAAAATATATCAGAAAAATCCCAACCGCCCTTCTCGCCTGTTCTTTCCTCACGTTTTCCTTGCAACGCGGTCACTAGAGGCACCTGGCTTGAACATCTTGCACCACCTGCGAAGACGCTGTATTTCAAAAAGCGCATAAGCCAAAACCTCCAGCCTCAGCACGCCACCCTGGCCGATAACAACCGGCCCGTATCTCATCCCATTTTGGCCCCTCCCGCCACCATGGCAGAAGCCCAACCGGCTCCATCACCTCAATCCCAGTCCCAGTCCTCGTCTCGTGGGAGAGGATCTGCCCCCCAACGGAGAGGCAGATCAAGGAGAGGCGGCCAACGAAATGGTCAGTCCAGCGGGGAGAGCAACCTCGCTGGCCCCGGAAACTATGCCGGGGTTACGCCGGGTGACCCGGCAGCCTCAAGTGAGGCATCGAGTGCCCCAACCATGGCCACGACAGTCCAGAGCTCCGGCTCTCGAGGCCGGGGCAGGCGGGGAGGTGCTGGCCGTGGCAGAGGCGGCCAGACCTCCACAGTAGTGTCTCATCGAACCTTTGGTGGACGCTTGACCTCGGCTCCGGAAGGGATGGTAAGCCCCGTCCCGGCGCCCTCATTAAGTGGCGATGCCCCGGAGTTTGTACCAGGCCAGCCAGTTGTTTCCCGATCGTAGGTGGTGTCCTCAGCCTTGATCTCTCGAGCCTTGAGAACTAATTGCCTATAGCACCCCAAAACCAGCAGCCGCTCAGGCGGCACCGCCAAGGCCAGTCCCCAAGGTGGCCCCGAAGTCATCAGCGGCAGACCTGCCTACCAGGATTCAAGAGGATATCGACAACGGCCATTACGAGTGTGTTATCTGCACTAGTGAGGTCGTGAGGTCCTCCCACGTCTGGTCCTGCACCATCTGCTGGACCGTGGTCCACCGACATTGCGTCCGGAAGTGGCATACGAACCAATCCAAGAACGCAGACCAGAACGCACAGTCAGCCCAGGTCCCAACATGGCGCTGTCCTGGTTGCAACTCGTCCCTCACTGAGGACCCTGGCCCTTACCACTGTTGGTGTGGCAAGGAGATCAACCCTAAGCCAATCGCCGGCCTTCCGGCTCACTCTTGCGGGCAGACATGCTCCAAAACGCGACCAACCTGTCCACATCCTTGTACCCTTATGTGCCACGCCGGGCCCTGCCCTCCATGCACACTGATGGGTCCAACCCAGACCTGCTTCTGCGGGAAGAACTCTTCCACTAAGCGCTGCAGCGAGACCGAATACGGCAAAGGATGGAGCTGCCAGGAGATGTGCGGAGACCTCTTGCCCTGCGGAGAGCATGCCTGCGCTCGAGCATGCCACTCCGGTTTGTGCGGCGCCTGCGAGGTGCCGGTGATGGCGGCGTGCTATTGTGGAAAGGAACACAAACAGCTCCTGTGCGACCAGCGAGACGATATTGCCGACTCGTTCGACTACGGTCAACTGGCACCCCTAGAAGCCCCTGGTGGCGAGGACGAGCCGCGGGATCCCTGGTTTGAAGGCTCGTTTCAGTGCGATAAATCGTGTGGCAGGGCGTTTGACTGTGGAAAACACAGGTGTGAGAAAGAGTGTCATCCCCAGGACGAAGAGCCTGCCCACTGCCCGTTCTCGCCGGACGTCATCACCCACTGCCCATGCGGGAAGACGCCGCTCGAGTCGATCCTCCCACAGCCAAGGCAGTCCTGTGAAGATGCCATCCCTCACTGTAATCAACCATGCCACAAGAAGCTTTCCTGTGGGCACCTTTGCCAAGGCCCTTGTCACATTGGCCCCTGCTCGCCTTGCACCCAGTCTATCGATATCACCTGTCGCTGCGGTCGGACTCCGCTCAAGTCTGCTTGCCACCAGGGCACAGTCGTACAACCCATGTGCTTCCGCACCTGCAAGGCCCAGCTCAACTGCGGGCGGCACGAGTGCGGTGAAAGGTGCTGCCCCGGGGAGAAGAAGGCTGTGGAACGACGGAAGCAGAAGCGAAATGCGAATGAAAACTTCGAGGCTGAGCACATCTGCCTCCAAGTTTGTGGCCGGCAGCTCAAATGCGGAAAGCACACTTGTCCACAGCTGTGCCATAGGGGTTCTTGCCCGTCGTGCCTGGAGGCTGTGTTTGATGAGATCAGCTGCTCCTGCGGGCGAACAGTCCTGCAGCCTCCCCAGCCGTGTGGTACACGACCCCCGGAGTGCCGCTTCGACTGTACGAAGTCGCCGGGGTGCGGCCATGACCGGGTGCCGCACCAATGCCACCCGGACGACACGCCCTGCACCAAATGCCCGTTCCTGATGGAGAAGTCTTGCATTTGCGGGAAGAAGAATGTGCGGAACCAGCCTTGCTGGTTCAACGAAGTGCGATGTGGCCTTCCCTGTGGAAAGAAACTCAAATGCGGGTAGGTTGTCCGTGTGTCCCTTTTTTCGTCCGCTGGGCTAACCATCCCTCCTAGGATCCACGAGTGCAAGAAGCTTTGCCACCGCCCTGGGGAGTGTGAAGATGCCGGTATTTCAGGGTCACATTGTCCCCAGCCATGTGGAAAGACACGCAAGTCTTGCGAGCACGCCTGCATCGACCAGTGCCATGCTCCCTATTGTAAGCCGCCGGCACCGCGCTCGTCTGTTGCTTTACTGACACCGAAGATGTTAGCTTGCAAGGAGGACATCCCGTGTCAATCCAAAGCTTTCGTGACCTGTCCATGCCAGAACCGAAAGCAGGAAGTCCGCTGCCTGGCCACTCGTTTCACCTCATTCCAATCGAAGCATGAGCCGCTGAAGTGCGATGATGAGTGCTTACGGCTCCAGAGGAACCGCCGTCTGGCCGAGGCGCTACATATCGATCCCGAGACGCACACCGACGACCACATCCCCTACTCGGACACTACTCTGAAGCTGTTCCGCGACGCCCATAGTCCCGCATGGGCACAGAACCAGGAGCGCGAGTTCAGAGTGTTTTCTGAGGACCCAGGGGAGAAGCGGCTTCGCTTCAAACCCATGCCCTCCCAGCAGCGTGCATTTATACACGCCCTAGCGGAGGATTTTGGCCTGGACTCTGAGAGTATGGATCCAGAACCTCACCGGCACGTATGCGTCTTCAAGACGCCTCGCTTCGTCTCGGCGCCACGAAAGACGCTTGCACAGTGCGTCCGTATTCTACGGAACGTCCCTGCATCATCCTCGGCGTCGGTGTTGAAGCCTGCGATTGACCAGGCCCAAGCATTCAACGCGTTTCTGCTTAAAGACCCTCGCTTCGGGCTGACCGTCGATGAGCTTGACGGGGCGCTTAAGGCTGACTTGGCTGCCCGGCCCAGCCCTGCTACGCCGGCTTTGAAGTTTACTACGAGCTTCTTGCCTTCGGATGAGATCGTCATCAAAGCCATCCCTATGGTCACTGCTGCGAGCATTGCCACTTCGCTCGCGCCCACTCCCGCTGCCGTCGAAACCCACCTGTCTAACCTCAAGGCTGCCGTTGCGAAGACGATCGCGGGCCTCAAGCTGGCAGGGTCGGTGGCTCTTTGCCACGCCGACGCCTCTCTCAACATCATCAAGCGGGAGAGCGATGGGGCGGCCGGTGCAGGAGGATGGAGTTCTGTGGTGAGCCGCGGGGCATGGAAGCGCCCCGCGCCTGCCGCTCCGGCCACGCAACAGAAGGCGCCGAGCACTTTTGTTGCTCTCCGGAAGAGGAAGGAGGAGGCGAAGAGGATTCTATCCGAGCCCGTGGAAGAGGACTGGCTGGCGGCGGCCGAGAAGCTTGACGCCAGCGAGAAATCGGATGAAGATGGAGGGGAGAGCGGTGGACAGCAGGCGACAGCCCCGGAGCCCCAGATAGAGGGGGGTGCTTTGGAGGCTTGATGTTGTCCGATGTCCAGCCTGTCCAAGAGGTTCTATCTAATAAAGTCCCGGTGGCTACGGCTCAGGACTCAGGGCCGCGTGCCGGTGGGCGCAAAAATAGCCAGAGACTTAGATCTGAGGCGAGAAGCAATGCAATCTTGGGTGTGTGCTGACACCAGTCCCGATGCGGTTCCCTGCCTCCTGCGTATGCTTTGCAATATCACAGCGTGTCCTCTCTGGATGGGAGGCAGGTTTTACTTGGCTCTTGATTGATATGAGTTCGCTGGTATATGGCTGGGAATGTCGTATGACAACAACCACGCGCCGTCGTTGTGACGCTAGGACGAGACCGCGTATTAAGCGGCCGCCCGCGACTTCAGGCGGATGTACGATCCGCACCAACGGTTCGTCTGCGATAAAGTAGGGCCCGCCCGAAACGACGCTCCCATGGGGCACCGCGGGTCGCCTCGTGGTCGACGGATTTGATTGACAGTCATGGGCTATGCGGACCCCCCCCCCCCAGCCGTTAGGATAAAGGACGGGTAGGTTTTAGTTACGCGGACGCCCGTCTCGTCCCCTCCCTCCCTTCCTTCGCAAGGTATGCGGAGTGTAAAATAACTAATACAAGCTTGTGCTACGTGTGACGGCGATGGCGGGGTGGCTTTTCGTCATTTGGCCCATGGCCGAGGGATGGCATTAGGGAGGCCGCGTATGTGGAAATTGGGCACACTGCACGTCTGGGGCCACGCACAAGCCCTCTTGCTGCTGTTAAGGACCAGCTTGGCTTAGAGCCCTCGGAAGGGCGTTCGCTCACCCCTTCTTGGGTTAAGTGTCCAAGGAGACCAAAAGACCAGAAGGGGGAGAATGCATCGGCAGCTAGCTTCTTTGGCGCGTGGACGACCAGCCACAGTCGTCCGAAAAGTGCTTGGCCAAATGACACCAGACCACCTGCTGCCCTGGAAGATGAGCCGGGGCAAGGTGTCCCGGCGCCCACGCGCCCCGGCGCCGGGGTTACCGACGTACCGGGACCCAGCTGCGAGGCTGGCGGATACGGCGAACCCCCCCCAACCCCCCCCCCTTCCCCTTTCTCTCAGTCGGGCCCATATTCAGGATTCCGTAGTGGGAATGCTGGAGTTGCCGACTCCACCGCTACTAAGTAGGTGGATAAACACCTTTTGATTTTGTGTCAAGACAGTAGGGGCGTGAGGTGGACAGCGACGAGCCAGCTAGCCGGTACTCTAGTGCTTGGTATAATGTCCGGTGCAGACTACATATCTCTAGTTAGTTAGTTAGTCTAGTAAAAGTGCCTCCTGCCTTCCTTGGC
Organism: Thozetella sp. PMI_491; assembly: GCA_021432635.1. NCBI lineage: Eukaryota > Fungi > Ascomycota > Sordariomycetes > Chaetosphaeriales > Chaetosphaeriaceae > Thozetella > Thozetella sp. PMI_491. The sequence goes on from MU270038.1 coordinate 335,099, forward strand.
CGCCCTTGGCCGGTGGACGTTGGAGGTCGCGCTAGTGGGGAAAACAACGGGCGACCGTCGAAGTTTTGCGTTGGCTGGTAGGTACTGTCCCTACCTACCTAGTATGTATTACACCTCCAAAATGCGAAAGGAGGTATGTTGTTCTGAAGCATGAATAATTACATCATATCGCGCCCGCTCGGATGCTTCCTCCCTCTCTTCTGGCCTAGAGGAGGGGCTGAAAGCGCCTCCCTAGTGCATGTCTCTCGCTGCTTCCTACCCATGTTACCCCCTGCCTTACACCTGGCAAGAGATCTCCCGGGGGGCGCACGGGCCCCGGCCGTGCCTCCAATTTAGCCCTCAGTCGACCCTCTCTCCACCGCGACTTTGGCAGAGAGAATCTCCCTCTGAGCCGCCGGACTGACAGCCGAACCTGTGGAAAGGAGCTCTGGGCGCCCATCTCCTGCGTACCCGACGTTCTCGCTGGTCTTCCCGCGCCCCTGCCCCGGGCAGCCGTTGGTATATTTCAACCCCGTACCCACCCGTCGACATGTCACCTTCGTCGTCGTCGTCGGCGGACCAGACCTTCTTGCAGCAGACCGTCTCTCTCTTCGGCACGGTCGCGGGCTACATGCGCCTGCCGGCCATTGCCTCCACTGTATGACAAGACACCACCGCCTCCAGCCTTCCCGCCCTTTACTGCTTCCATGGCTCTTCCGCCAGGAGCGCCGAAGAGTCCAGGGGGCAAGTTGGGAGCTCCTACTCTCCTATCTCCAGACGAGCACGAGAAACAGCGCGCAAACTAACACTTGTCGCGTCGTTAGGGCATCGCCGCCGTCTTGACCACGCTGCTCTACTTCAAGCAGAAGTAAGAACACGCCCCCCCTTTTTCTGCCACCACCGCATATCGTCATTTTTTTTAATCTACCGTCATGCCTTGCCATGACAGGCCAGCGGGCCTGCCACACCGCCACGCGAACCTTGCTGACCATTTCCCCCTCAGAGCCCTTATCTACCCCTCGCACATGCCACCCAACTCGCGGACCGAGATCCCACGACCATCACAGTTCAACATCCGCGACTATGAAGAGCTCATTATTCCCACCAGTGACGGCGAGAAGCTCTCGGCGTTCTACATCCGAGGCCCCAAGGGCGGCCGCAACTCAAATGTGACCGTCCTCATGTTCCACGGCAATGCGGGCAACATTGGCCACCGCCTACCCATCGCCCGCATGCTCATCAACTATACGGGGTGCAACGTCTTCATGCTCGAGTATCGTGGCTATGGCCTATCGACGGGCGAGCCGGACGAGAGTGGCATCATGACCGATGCCCAGACGGCCCTCGATTATCTACGCGACCGCGTCGAGACCCGCCGCCACCGGCTCGTCATCTACGGCCAGAGCCTAGGCGGAGCCGTCAGCATCCGGCTCGTAGCCAAGAACCAAGGAAGCGGCGATGTGGCCGGAATGATCTTGGAGAACACCTTCCTGAGCATGCGCAAGCTGATTCCCAGCGTCCTGCCGCCCGCCAAGTACCTCTCGCTGCTTTGCCACCAGGTCTGGCCGAGCGATAACTACATCGCGAGCATCAAGGTGCCCATCCTGTTCCTAAGCGGGTTGCAGGATGAGATTGTACCGTGAGTTTCATCCTTTCTCCCACACTTTTTTCCTGGTGATGCGGCCGACATGATGAATACCCTTGTTTTTACTCATTCCAAATATGAGCCACTTTCGTGGCGCTGATCGATATCACGGTTTGCCTGACAACCCCGTCACCCGGGGATGCTGCGTTGTACTTGCCGTTACAACTTCGCTCGACCTTGCCTTGTATCTATCCTGACCTCTAACCCGTTGCTCTCGGATAGGCCTTCGCACATGCGTCAGTTGTATGAACTGTCAACATCTCCAATCAGGATCTTCAAGGCCCTCCCTGGCGGCGACCATAACTCGAGCGTGCTAGAGGAGGGTTACTTCGAGTCGATTGCCGAATTTATCGAGAACAACACGGACAACGACAGGGAGAAGCCGTGAGCGAGAAGCAATCTTCGGTGCGAATCATGGCAAGAACCGAACGGGGGCAGCTGGCAGCACCGCCTGATATTGAACGTTGTGGTATAGCATAGAGACCAGGCTGCTTGTGGTTCCTTTGTGTCTAAATTGATACCCTACCTGCAAGAGAAGATGATCGGCTGGGGGACGGTACGGCCGGCATCATGGAATACACGACGATTTGGCTCATGAGCGGGTTCCCATGTCACGATGATGTTAGAGATGTAGTGTTTTAGGGGCTTTGCGCAGCCAAACAACAACGGGGCATTATGCCTGTAGCTCGCAGCTAATCCTTCCTAATTGCCTATCCAGGGAGCATCCGTGGACCGGGTGTCCGGCGAAAGCGCCGCGGCGGGACTTCGGGGCCGGCCAACATGCAAGGGTGAGGTACCTGGGTTTGTGGTGAAGACAAGGGAATCGTGGCTGAAGGTGATGCGCCAGCGCCAATCCCACGGTCTCTGATTTGTTAGAGCCAGTAAAGGGAGCTGGAGACGAGAGTCGCGCTTCCAGATCGTTGGCCCCCGACCTTGGGCTGGGCCCTGCGAGAGTGGCTTCGCCTGGCTGGTAATGCAGCCAGCTATCAATAGCAGGGCATGGGATGAGGACGCACAGGCGGATGAAACTGGGGGCAACCAACGGAGGAGCAGCAGCTCTTGCTTACTGACGATCGGCTTGGGGTGTCTTTCTCTTATTCTACCTCGTACTGAGCAATGCCGTCCTCCTTGGGAACGGAGCTCTTATCCGGTGGCCTATCTCCTTGCCCCGCACCCCTGCCGTCTGCTGGGCCCTCCGGATGGCCGCTGAGCTGAGCGGACCTTCGTCCGGAGCAGATCGGGCCAAAGTCGACCCCACCAAGAGGCCACGATGCCGGATCCCCAAGGGCTCGGGGGGTGCTAGCGTCGAGTGAAGCCTGATGATTCGCATATGCAAAAGACGCTGGTCCTTGCTGCTGATCGTCAAGATATGCCCGGCAAAGGCGGGGCCCAAGGTTGTTTGCTTTTGCTGCTTGTCATGTGAGGCATGAGAGGCATGTGAGGCGGTCGAGACGACGCCGTCGCGATGCCTCTCCAGGGAAGAAGCTTGATGACGTGCTAGGCGCACCCCCCCTTGGTGGGGCGGCAAACCTCCAATTGCTTCTTAAAAAAGAAGGGGCGAAACGCGCCCATTGGGAGCTCCTAACCAACCATCTGCGCGCTTCAGGCGGGTTTCGTGTCAGGATGATCGTTAGTCCTCACACCCCCGAATCCTCCGCCGGCAGGAAGGAGCCACAGGCTGCCAGGGGTCTCTCGTTTGCGAGGCGGGCAGGCGGGCAGCCCCGTCTCGCCAATGAGGGCCGGGGCGCTGCAGGACTGGAAGCCCAGCAACCAGAGCGCTAGCGAATATGCATCAGCGCCCAACCAAACACCCGGACCAGGCCTTCTCCCACAAAAATATCCAGAAAAACCGGAGCACAACAATTTTTTCTTGCCAACGAGAGACGAGGGCCCAGAAGAAGAGGGTTAAAAAAAAAAAAATCTCAGGCAACGCGAACGGCACTTCTCGGCAGAAGCTGGAGGCTACCTACACGGTTGCTCTGCTTGTTACTAGCGCCACCCGCCCATCTGTTCGTCAGCTCGGCTTGCATTGGTACCGGGCCTCCCAAACAGCCCCTTGCCCGGTCGCTGGTGACCAAAGCTCTTTTCTCCCTTCGCCCCTCGTCGTTGTTTACAACCCTCTCTTTCGACACCCAACAAACAGCCCAACGACTAGACTCTCTGCCTTGGCCCCTCTCAGCTTAGCACCAAGCGGCCGGACACCAGGACTGACGTCCGATCGCTGCCAACTCCAGCCTGACAGCAGCCTGCCGCTTCCTTTTGCTCCCGCACGACGCCTAGCGGCAAGTCCGGCGACCACAGCGCGCCCTGCCTGCTCTCAGATCGTCGCTGTCGGGGTGGATGAGACTCGGGGACACGACTTGGCCAGTGGGTTTATGCGCTCGTGTTCCTCCGCGCTCGACTTGTTCGCCCGCCCACCCCTGTGTTCCGATTGCACGTCGCTCCGCACGGCAGAGTCGACTTGGCCTCCAGTCACAGCGGATTGCGAAGTTGCAATTCTGCAGATAACCAGAGCAGCACCCCAAACTTGCCGCCGCGACAGCGCGAGCCAGTGAGCACCAGCCTCGAACCACCAATTGGAAACTTCTAGCGCCCCAGACGCATCATTGCCTCCACGCCGGCCAAGTAGAAATCATGGTTTCCTTTTCGTGTGAGGTAATGTTCCGTTTCCTTCTCGCTCACCCCCTGGGCCCCTCCCCCCCCTCGCACCACTATCACCACATAAAGTCACATAAACCATCCCTTCTGTTCCCCATGTAATAATACTCGGCTTCTATGCGTCTTCGTGGCGACTATGGAATGATTGGAATCGATAATCCTCACCCCATGGCCCCCCCTTAGGACCCCCCGGATTCTCATCCCTCGCCTGTTCCTTCGCGAATCACGTATCGGGTGTCCCAATTGGGGCCCCTCTGGCTGGCTCAGCTTCTCTCGTGACATACCCCCCTGACTATCCGCCCACACGCCCCCTGAAGCCGCGATACCCCAGGCGTCGCAATCTTAACTTACATCACACACACATTCCGCACACACCATCAGGCCGGAACACCACCAACACGCTTGCACACCACCCCTCCCTTAGCCGGACGCCCCTCCCCCCCCATCTGATTCAAGGCTGATCCTCTCCCTACGCTTCTGTCTCCTGTTGTCTCCTGTCCACCCTCTTCACCCTCACCTTCCACTCCCACCTCTCGTCCTACCACATTGCACACATCACAAGCCCTCTGCCCACTCTGCGCTCTTATTGCGCGCCGAACCGCATACCGAATTCCGTGCATCGTGTCTAACCGTGGTCTGCTGGCCTCTCTAGGCGTGCGGTGACGTTTTCACTAAGAAGAAGCTCGACCCACATCGAAACCGCTGTCGAGGTGCGACCTTTACCTGCATCGACTGCATGGTACATTTCCCGGGCACCGAGTACCGATCCCACACGGTATGGCATTTCTACCAGCACCTACCACACCGTCGCCCTCGCCGTGACTTGAGGTATTCCTCGTACTAACTGTCCGATGACTAGAGTTGCATGACCGAGGAGCAAAAATACCAAGGCGCACTTTACAAGAACAAGAAACAAAAGACTAGCCAGACCATAGAACCGAACCAGCCGAGCCAGCCCACTCAGCCAAAGACACCTGCGCCGCGGCAGAAGAACATGGCGCAACCAGCATACGTTGAGGACTACGTCGACGAGTTCGACGAGTGGAGAGACTACGAGGTCGACAGCGAGGACGACGATGACCAGTCCGCCGACCTCCCGCCCGAGGCGCCTACCCCTCCTTCCGCCACCAATGCCGACGGACACGTCAATGTGTTCGATTTCTTGGTCGCTAACGCGACGCCTGCTGCTTCCAATGTGAATCTCCCCCAAGGCGGCGCCGTGCAACTAAGCGAAGACACCCAGCTCGTTCGATTCGACCACGAGGCCAACGCCGTCCTTGAGCTCCTTGACAACGAGGATGAGGACGGAATGGTTCAGTACGGGTCTGGCCCCGTGCCAACCAACTTCGAGACTCCCGCGCCCAAGGCAGCGCGCAAGAAGACCAAGGATGGCGACAAGGAAGTAAAGAAGGACAAGAAACGCAAGCGCCTACATATCGAGACCGACCAGATCATGACGGATGCTCCTCCCGTCCTTCACTCCGGCCTGACGGGCGGCCTGAGCCGCATGATGAGCCGGCCCGGGGCCTTCCCGCCATCTCCGGACTACTCTGGGGGCGACGCCGACCAGACCCCGGCAAGCCCGCTCAAGAAGACGAAGCATTCCAAGCACAGCAAAGGAGGCATCGGAAACAGCATCATGGCCATGATTGCCCCCCCCAACAAGACCAAATCCAAGAAGAAGAAGCACGTCGCATCCACCTCGACGACCAAGAAGCCCCGTGCGCGCATTGAGGCTCCTAAGGAGCAGAAGCTCCTCGAGTACCGGCCCGGCAGCAAAGATAAGGACGCCAAAGACGGCCAGCCTAGCAGCCAGATGGTCCTATACAAGCCCCGCGCCGAGCACTTCCTCAGCTTCGTCAACAAGGGCCCCGAGAGCGAGCGCGGCTGTAGCATGAACAAGGCCCTCAAGCGGTTTCACCGTGAGCGCTCTGACTCTAACAACAGCCTGAGCAAGCTCATGGAAGAGAAGGAGCTGTGGCGATCGCTGCGCATGCGCAAGAACGACCGCGGCGAAATTGTGCTTTTCTGCATCTGAGGGGCTTAGGTCGTGGACGGCGTTGGAGCGCCTCACCGCGGGTGCATTGCGATCTATTCAAGGCCGCTACGAAGTGGACTCGGACCATATATCATCATCATCAACGCCACCACAGCCATCATTCACATCGTCATTATACATCAAGGTCAAGATGGCTAGCTGGCCGGCGGGCTAAGGGACCTAACGGAGTTATCGCGTGGCATTCTTATGGTAACCTCGGTTTCTGCTTTCTATGATACCTAGCACATTTTGTTGCACATATGTTGTCTTTTTTTGGTTTTCTCTCTATCTCCTCCACGGGAAACCCCACTTCTCTGGGTGCAATGCCGATGGCACATCTTGAGTTTGCATGTGGGTATTGTACACATCTCTGGCCACTTCAGGTTGGTCTTCACCACCGAGGGACGGATGGGTATGGAATTTTTTTTATTTTTTTCATTTTCCGTCACTTAGAATTGGGCTCAGGTCTCTCCTACCTGCTTTGTATCCATTATCAACTAGACTTGTTTGCCGGTGGCTTGGAATCGGGGAAGGAACCTGGAACCTTCACTACCGGGACTTCTAGAGGGTAATTGTGAGAATAACAAAAGGGTCGTTCAATCCAGCCCCTTACTCTCCCGGTGACGTTGTATGAGTATTGTAATCGTGTCACAGCTGTCGCTTTAAAGACGCAGGGTTAGTGCAGGCCCCGGCGTGCTCTCATATCATACACATAACTCCTTAGGTATATCTCTTCTCCGTACTATTCAAGCCGCCCTCAGCGGCAGAATATGTTGCAGCATCGCCTCTCGCCGGCAGAGCGGGCATTCTGGCTTCTCGCGCACCCAGTCGCCGATGCAAGTCCAGCAGAAGACATGGCCACACTGCGTCGCAGCGGGATCCTTGAGCTCCTCCAGGCATAAGGTGCACTTTCGTTGCTGGGCGCCTTTGATCCAGCCCATCACGACTTGGTTGTCCGTCCCGCCTTCGGCCAGAAAGTATCGCGGCCTGCCTCCGCCTACCACTGGCGTGTGCATCGTCGTACCGATTTCGGCAAGGCTGCGCTGGCCTGAGCTCCCGGCCGGCGCTCCTCCATCCAGCAGCAGCCCGTTGTTGCTAGCGTACGAGTTCTCGTCAAGCGAGACATCCAGGCTGTGCGCCGCACCAAAGACTCTTTCCCGGATCGCTGCTTCGATCCCGGCCTCGCTCTCACTCAGGGGCGCCGACAGCTGGGCGTTAATATGCAGGTAGCCCCGGACCACCATCTGGACGACTAGCAGCACGCCTAGGACCTCATACCCGGCCCTACCGTCGCCACTTCCCGCAGGGCCTTCCGGGAGGTGGCGCGTGAAGACGTAGCGCAGGCCAACGAGCCGCTTCGCGAGGGAGTAGTACGCTCCTGTAAAGTAGAAAACAGCGAGCGTCACCGCGTGGACGTGCGCACCGCTGGTCAGCGTCGAGAGGTGTGCGAGGACGTAGCGCCGCACGCGGTACTCCACGCTGTCCGTGCGGCCCTGCCGCTTGAGGGCCGTCAGGCGGTTCTGAAGGCGCGCGCGCCAGGCAGCTCGGAAGGAAGGGAGGAGGCGGTGCGCGAGGTATGGAGCGAGAACGCTGGTGGCGATGTAGGCCGCCCGCCGCTGGAGGGAGGGCAGCTGGGGCAGCGCGGCGTCTGGTCGCGGTTCCTCGTGCTCGCCCGTCGCCGATACAACTGTCGTCCGAGGCGCCGATGGGGTTTCCACCTGGACGAGATCGCAGTATTCCTCTCCCAGCGTCCGGTTCCCCAGCAGAGTAGTCAGGCAGAGGTACAAGAGGTCGGCGGCGGTCCCGGACTCAGTGGCCCAGGCATGGGCGGAGCGGGCGCCGCGCAGGCGGCGGTGGAGGTCGGAGAGCTGATTCGTGAGGACTCCCTGGAAGTAGGCGTCCTTCTGATGCGCGCGGATGATGTCCGGGGCGGTCGCGTATGGGAAGAGGGCCCCGGCGAGGGGCTGCTGGACAGTTGGGGCCGCCATTGTCGCGGCGGCAGCGCGGCAGGGCAGCTGGGCGCTGTGGCACAATTCACACGAATGTTCGATACGGTGGGGCGCTCTCTATGGGAAAGATGTGCCTCCCTTGAGAGGTGGAGAGGTAGTAGGAGGGCCGTCGGGGCTCAGTCGCGAGCTGGAAGCTGTTGATGGTTGTTGTGAGGTAAAGTTCGCACCAGCCGGGCGCAAGCTCGGCACGGCAAGGCGTCTTGGACCTCGGGACGACCAACGGTGGGGGAAGTGGACCAGGAGTATTCCGTATTCCGTCTGTAAGGCAAGTACAACCTAGCAGGGGTGGCGCCAATTGATGCAGCTAAAAATTGCAGACAAGGGTTCGGCATGTGCCGCTGGGGCTTGACGTTGTACTATGGCATGTACAACCCATACCGGGTACGTACCTACCTACTTGGCACCCTGGAAAATCGACAACTGCATGCTGTCATCTCTTGATTTTCAGGGGGGCCGTGGAATTTCTTCAGCGCGCACTCCCTGCGGTTGACAACACCTTTTTGCGAGAACGAGCTGGGCGCCAACCCTCCAATACTCCGCCATCCTCGACCGCACCAGCTGCTCGATTGGCGCAACGCTCATCGCTTCGGCGCTCTCCATCTCCCCCTTCCAGCCGGCCTTGAGCGACTCTCGCTCGATGCGCGACGGCGGCGAGCAGAGAGGGCAGGCGAGAGAAGGACGACTCAAGGCATCATGGATGGCGATCCGGCAGTCGAGAACGAGCTTGACTCGTTCAGCTTGACCTTTCCACTTCCCTACCGCGTGGCATTCATCATCGTCGCAGGTTCGTAGACCCATCCCCCTGAGAGGATATCCGCCATCTAACCTGCTCCCTCCGCCAGCTGTTTGGGGATGGGGCCTTAACCTCCATTACCTATACTTACTCAAGATCGATGTCCCCTCTCTGATCCGCTACCCGGGCCGCTCGAGCTCCTCCCAGCTGCCGCACCATCTCTCGACCTACCGGCTCGCTTCAGTCCTTTCCATCTCCTCGGGCGCCTCGCTACTGGTCTTCTGGCTCTTCAGCCACCGCAACCCCAAGCTGGTCATAGACTACGACTGGATCCCCATGACCAATCTCCTCGTCCTCGCCCTGCTTTTCGTCGTGCCCCTACGCAGCCTCTCCGTGTCCCACACCGGCCGCAGTAGGCTGCTCTGGACCCTTCGCCGCGTGAGCATTGGCGGCATCGCCGAGGCCAAGGACGGCAAGTTCGGGGATATCCTGCTAGCCGATGTGCTGACGTCGTATGCGAAGGTGCTGGGCGACCTGTATGTCTGCCTCTGCATGTTTTTTTCGCACGATGGGAGCGCTACCAAACGCCCCGACCGGAGCTGCGGCGGCACCGTCGTCATCCCGCTGCTCCTGGCCGTCCCGAGCGCCATCCGCCTGCGGCAGTGCCTAATCGAGTACATACGCGTGCGCAATGCGCCCTACAAGGAGTCAGTGGGTTGGGGCGGGCAGCACCTGGCCAACGCAGCCAAGTATTCGACGGCGTTTCCCGTCATCATATTTAGCGCTCTGCAGCGAAACCTGGTGCCCGAGAACCCGGCCGTGTCTACCGCTCTGTACCGTGCCTGGGTGGGGGCCTGCCTGCTCAACTCGCTTTACAGCTTCTACTGGGACGTGGCCAAGGATTGGGACCTCACTCTCTTCTCTTCGGTGCGGGAGCGCAACTCGCCCGAACACCCCTTCGGCCTGCGGCGGCGCCTGCTGATCCACGGTCCGGCGTTGTACTACGCCGTCATTGGCCTGGACCTGGTGCTCCGGTGTACCTGGTCACTGAAGCTCAGCCCCCACCTGGATCGCTTCACCGACTTTGAGAGCTCCATCTTCATTATCGAGTTTCTGGAAGTCTTGCGCAGGTGGATATGGATCTTCTTCCGGGTTGAGACCGAGTGGGTTAGGAATACCTCCAACGGCCTGGGCGTTGACGACATCTTGCTGGGAAACTACCAGGGAAAAGACGATGATGAGGACTAGGAGTCTACATGGTCGTCTCGGTGAAGCATGTCGGATCAGGAGGGGGGCGCCGGGAAGGAGGCGCCGGCCAAGGCTGGTTGTATGAGTAACGCATCTCGGGTCGTGGCAGGGCGCCACGTAGGCCCTTGGAGTTGATGGCGTTCGCACGCACTGTGTATTCGAGGGCATATACAGGTAGACCTAGCTCGGTTATATCATTTTTTAAGGTAGTAGTATCGACACGTCTAGGGCAACCATGTTAGGTAGATGGGGAACCAAGAGGAACTGCTGTGGTCACGATCAGCTTCTTTTGAAATAAACACAATCAGATATGCGGAATCTTTTTCTCCGAAGTGTACTGGAGGATGTTCGCTCGTGAGCTCAAGTAGGCATCGCCGTTGTTCATACTGGCTCATCTACTAAGAGGTGCCTCCTGAACGAAGGGTTGCGATGGACGAGAAAGGGAGTAGAAGAAACGTATCATATATTCAACATACGCGCCTAGTTTGTGCCCTCGCTCTTGAATCCCAAGCGACCGTAGCCCGAAACCTGTGACAAGCATTCCCGAAAAATAGCATGGGGAAAAGATACATCTTTCCCATTTCCTCGCAGCTCCCTCAACCCATCTGCCAGACAACCTCGACCATCCAGACGCAACCAAACAGCAGCTACTTTCCACACGACCTCGCTCTATACACCGAGCTTTGCTTCGACTTAAACAAACTCCTACCTACAACCTTCTCTCACACGACCTTGATCCCTGCCCGCAAAGCAAGCAGCCCTTAGTCTCTATAGCCCACTTGCCGCGAGCTTTGCCATGTCATTCATACAAACCGGTTGCCTTGTCACGGATGCAAGCTCTGCTACCGCAGATGGACTCGATACAGTCAATTCGCTACCTCTTGATGCAATAGGTGACGGCATCGTGGTTGGAATCGGTATCATCTGCAGCGTCGGCGGGTTTCTCCTCGGACTGCTGGCCTACGCTGCCGTGCGGTACCTCCACCGACGGAAGACAGACTCGTTTAGTATTTTCCGCAGTGGACATCTGGCTTTTCACCCAGTCCAAGGTGAAAAATGCCTCGAAGGTTCCGGTCAAGATGTGGGCGATCTTGGCTTGAAGGGGTGTCTACCGAACGGGGCCGACGACGGCACTCTCGTTTCCCTAGTGGCCACCGTGGCAGACCTCGTCGCCGTACACACGCAGGTGTATTATCACATTGAGCCTGTGGGTACAGACTTTGAGGCACTCACAACGTCTCTTGTGAATTTGGGAATAGACGAGTCGTCAGCGGCCGACCTTGAGGGCCTCGCCCTCCTGCCTTCGACACGACGCCTTGCGGTCCGCCATGTCATCTGCTGGGCGATCTTCTCTAATCTCGACCTCCATTCAATAGGACAGTACTCGCTTCTCCCGACACCGGTCTTGTCATTTCTGCGATCGGCATCACGCGACTGGGACTCCCTAGGCACGAGTGTGGGTAAGCAACTCCAACCTTCAAGCTACGAAATATATCGATAGCTTCTTTGGCTGATATTCCCCTAGAGTCTCGACTAGCTTTGAGCTACTGGCGTCGTCTCTCTGCCTTTCTCCTCCATGACCAGCGTCAGGACAAGACACCTCTCTGTCCCGGTGACAATACGCGTCGTCCCGAGGTCCAGTCGCTTGTAGGAGCGCTTGACGAGTTCCTCAAGTATTTCGCTGTGTCTACGAGTCCAGGCCGAAGGCTCGAGCACCTCGCAGAAGTCATACATAAGGCTACAAAGTCGGGTTATGTCTTGTTCTCGCACTCGTGTGAGTGGGCCTTCAAACTTCGCGTCGACTCGCTGCCAAAGGAGGTCATGGCCGTCCCGGGACTAGAGAGAAGGAGCGGCTACCACAACGAGCTACTCATCCCGCCGGTCCGAGTATCCCCATTGAGACCTGCTGCCCTGGGCCAAGTGTTGGAGGTTGAAGCTAGTCTTGGGTGTGAGGAAAGGGATTGAGTCTCGGACTTGCTCGCCGGACAACAAGTCGGTGATCCGGTCGTGATATGACTGGACTAGACTAGATGCTGAGGCAAGAGTAAATATATGGGCGAACGTCCGGTAGAAACAGCTGTATTGGTCGGAACAGGCTCTTGAGGGGGCATTTCAGCTTCCCGTCCGCCCACACGACCACCCCTATATGTAGTAATTTCCATACCTTTCACTATAAGTTCTGCCTACCTACCTCCGTGTCTCAGCCTCTAGCAGGATGCCTTGGCTATCGCGCTGACTCCTTCGCGGACTGATCAAAGATGGCATCTGGTCGAGGAAGAAAAATCAGTCGGTGCAGCCGATATACCGAAAGCCAAGAGAGAAAGAGAGAAACAGGTCGGTGCGGCCGAGGATTTCGGTGGCGCCCCAAGGACTGCCCGAACTCCGCTCAGGGGCTGATGTCAACAAACGAGAAGCTTGAGGACGACTCGTAACTTGATACACTCTACACTGTATCGTGAGTACACAAGTATGATATACGTAACATTGCCTTCTCTCTCAGGAGCGTGGGAACTTGATGCGAAATAGAAGAATAACGCTACTTCGGAGTCTATATCCATAGCATTGGCACTTGCCATACCTTCATTCAAGAGAAGACCCGCGTCTCCTAGCTAGGCATGTACGTGGGCGCAGGGCGCATCGTGATGTGTACGGGCAATTGCACTCTATCTGCCAAGAGGAGCCGACTGTAAACAGAACAAGACCTAGTTTATACACATGCCTCCACTGTTCCTCCGAATAAGGTCTTGTTCGTTAGGATTGTTTGTGCTACTAGGGAATATAGTTAAGCAGAAATTAACTTGGCTATGATGGCACGGTGTCTTGGTAAACATCACGCCTAGGCCTCTAGGAATAAACGATAGCCATGTGGGCGGCGGATTATGAAATGGCCGAAGGAGTCTGTCTACTGGCCCAGAGGACAGGCGTTGTGCCTTGGCCGTAGCCGATGTGATTCAATCCCGCACATGTAACCTTAACATCTACGGAGTCCTCTTGCTCGCGACAAGGTGTCACAAAATCATGGAGCAACCGTGGAGCCGACCCCCTCGGGAGGCAGCCGGAAGTGCTACGATGCGGGAGGCTTTGGCTCAATGTGGGAAGAGGTTGAAGCTTCTGATGCGTTTAGGGGTAGGTAGTCTCAACCCTAGGGCGACACTTCAAGGAAATAACCCGAAGATCCATCCAATGGCGTGCCCAAGGGCACTTTCATCTGCTAAGCTTGCTACGCCGCGAAGGGCTTGGCGGCGATATAGGCCCCCCCCCGGACTGTTTGCAGCCAACATTGAGATCTTCGCGCCTCCAAGTGAACCAATGGCACGCGGCGCAGGGGTCGAGCGAACCTGCTTCCCACCCAGCGTCAGCCAGGGAAATACCGTTGCTGTCTGGCAGCCTCAGCCACTGCTGTGTTTCCGGCCCTGCTCCGGCGCCGATCGGGGCCGCTTTCGCCCCTTATCTGCACTCGCGGCCAGTCCGGCGCATGGGAGAATCGACGGCCAGAACCCCCGGCCGTGCGTAGTGCGCCGTGGCCACCCCCTGGCGCCTTGGGTCATGGTGTCCGTATTTGCAGGTGGTCCACTGCATGAAAGCAACACGGACTAGACTGGAGAAGTGCATGCGATTGTTCGGTAGATACGAAGGCGCCCTGTGACGTAATAGGGGACTTTTGGGGAGCCGCTCTCGTGCTATCTGGGACCGACGTCGACGGCCACAACGCCTCGAAAGCGCGCACCCCCGCGGTCTATCCCGAAGGGACTTCCTAGCACGCCTAGCACGACATATGCAGGAAAGCCGTTAAGGATGAAAAGGTGGCCCGATGGTCCCGCGGCCTAGCTGATGCCCGAGTCAGTCAGGTTGGGAGGATACGTAGCAATACGTTCGGACGTGCTCCGTAGGCATGCCCGAGATGGGTCCTCGGCGATGTGCGACTACTGAGAGTTGACCGTATTTTCAGGGTCCAGCGCCAGCCTCGCAGGGTGGGGTGGAGTGCAGGGTGACGGGGTGGGAGCACGGCCAAGCCAAGGTGTCAACCAAGGCTGTTGTGTGCATCCCATCCCTGGCGCACCTACTCCGTACTACAGCGTTGTAGTACTGCCCATTAGAATTTTTGACGACATGCGGTCGATCATAACCCTCTACGTGGGGTGCGCCTTGCCCCTACCCTGTACATTATTTCGTTGTTTATTAAGGTCTTCACAAGCCCGGGAGAGGTTTGAAACACAGGGCCCCCCGGCCCCCCCGCCCCCCCCCGGGCCCCAGGCCTTCGGAGGCTTCATCCCTCCTATTCGGGCGAAGCACAAGAGCATGGGCGGGAGAGTCGGGGGCGGTCGGGCTGGGATGGGTGGATGCTGCCGAAATGGGACACGAGCGGCCGTTTGCTGGCGTCGGGGCGGGCGTGGGTTTGGGTGCGTGATGTGGCTGATCTGCAAAGCACGAGAGATTAGCGCTGCGCGTTTGGCGGGTTGAAATTGAGAGATTGTCATATGAATGCTCCTAACTAATGTAGGCTGGCGTGGCGCCGCCCGGCTTTTCAGACGTGAGACACTGGCTCTTGCCGATCCCTTCGTCTGAAATGCAGCGGCCTGGTTTTCTCGAGCTGCCGGCGGGCCGCTCTGCCTGGTTCGCTATCGTCAAAGTCGATGCCTGCCATCCAGTGTGCCCGACCGATCGTCGTTCGACGGGGGAGTCAGAACGCCTGGACCGATGTTAGCTGATGTAGAATCTTGCCGGGGGTCGCATTGTAAGCGCTGGGAGGGGGGATTCTGGACGAATCCTAGGCCGCGCCTGGTGGTGATGGTGATGGCACCAGCTCGGGAAGCCGAAGGGAGCCTCCCCACCCCTTGGCAAAAGCCGAGGCTGGACGTGGCATGCATCGGCTGCTGTCGCGGCGGCTGTTCTTTTCGCGATGTCCCAGCGGCCGCGCTGCTGTGTACGTACTATGGTACTGAACTCAGAGTCCGCTTGTTATATGTAAACTTTTCTGGTTAGAGACAGTGCATTCTCTACCCATACTGTGTCGTCATGTACACTGGCTCTAACAGAGCAAACGATGATTTGGGGATGAACGCTTCTGGCGCCTTTGAGCCGTTAAGGAGAACCTGTAAATGAAAGAAATGCCTCCTGGGGTTTACGGTTTACCATAATCCTTAACCGCGAATGTAGATATATACGTCCATGCTATGATTATACGTCTTTCTCTGCGCCACCCACACATTAATAGTTACGGCATGCCTGACCTATCTCTGCGATCTACCATTGATAGGTATCTTTTCTGTTTGGAGAGAGAAAGAGCGAGGAAGCTGATTTTGCTGTTGAAGCGGCGGCGTCTGTCGTTAAGGATCTGCTTCAGGGGAAGGGGACACACACACCCAAGCACGTATAAACTTGTTAAGAATACACTGGCACAGGTACTTTTCGACCTGAAAGCGGTACACTGTATCGGTCCCAACATTGACCCCCTCTGGAAATACTTCTATTGTGAAAGAGAAAAAGTGGACACTGAATCGGCACGTTACAGGACGAATGGACCTAGTCGTGGAGCTAGTGTAGCCAATGTGCCCCGAGCATTAGAAGCCGCCCCGAATCGAGCCCCCAAGACGTGCGCGAAGAGGGTTCCACTCAACCTCTGACGTCAGTGGCTTGCGGGAAACCGGCAAAGGTGACAGGCGAGAGTGTCGCCGAGTGAGCGGTTCTAGTAGTAGCGCGCATAAGGAAATAGGGGGGCTTTTTTCATTCTTCCATCCCACTATCCGTACGCAGCACGCGCTTCTCCAGACTCCCAGGGGAACCCCCGATGAGAAATGCTGACTCGAGGACAAATGATAGACAGGGAGAGGGCTGTTTGAAAGTCCTACAAACACAGGCTGACCCTGTCGATCGGCTAGCGTAGCCGAGGACGGCCACACACCACCTACGTAGCCACTCCCACACGAGATCGTCCGCCAGAGAGGCGGGATTCGGCCGTTGCTGCGAGGAGGAAGGAACAGGAAATTGGGAGGGCACCGCCTCGGCGCCCTGAAACAGCGAGCCAGAGGCCGAGCTCGACGGAGAGATGGAAAGGTTCTGTCCAGCTGGCCCAAGGCGGATGAGGGGAGGGGAGGTAGCTGATATGGATGGAGAGACAAATCACGACATGGCAAATGCCTTTGCATCACACTCGTGCCGGAAAAGAGAGACCTAGAGGGACCACGTGTAGGGGGGAAAGGAGGCGTGCATGTATGTATGCGCGGGCGTTGCATGTCCCGCTAGTTGCCGCTCTCGTTATCGTGCAAGCAGTGTTTTCTTCCCTTCTCATTTTGCATCCACGGTCGACCTATTCCGTAGGAGAGGGAAGAGCTCGCAGGACCATCCCTCCCAAAAAAGCCCCAAGATCCCTGGCTCCTCGTTGGATAATATGGCACAACTAGAGGTAGGGATCTTTGGGAGCCATGCTCCTCTTCCACATGATTGCTCTGAGCTGCTCCTCGGAATGGGGAATTGGTGGCACGAGATTGGCGACGGAGCGGTGGAGGGGGGTTCCTTCCGGGGGGGAGGGGAGAGGGGGGGATTTTCCTTTCCCCACAGTCCTGCCGGTTAGCTTCTTGGCGGATAAGCCTCCCAAGCCTCCTGAAGCCTTTTCTCTCTTCGCTGGGGCAGGTGGGGCTCCAGTGGACGGGACCTGGACAGCGCGGAGCTCAGGTCGGTAGCCCACCAATGCACATGTCTCGTTGGCTCCTCTCAGCGGGCCGCCTCACCCCCTAGGATAGGCTGTCATCGGTTCACCACAGCCTCTAAATCGGGCGCTTGGCAGCTTTCTTAACCTCATTTTTTTTCTTTTTCGCCGCGACGGGTGGCAAAGGGTCTCTATCGGGCAATGGATGCACACTAATTAAGCCATGGCATGGCATGGCCACGCGAGGCCCGTTTCACTCTGGGATGAACACCACAACCCCAGGGACTAAGGGGTCTAGGCAAGTGCTGGCCCGCTGGACGCCGAGCGATGCGTTACTGCTCAGTGCTAAAAAAAATAATGGGGAGGTGGGGAGGGGGGCAGCAGCGGCGGCGGGAGGAGGGGCAATCTTGCTGGTCGAGCTCTCGGAGCGAGAAAGTGCGGACACGATCCTACCTACCTAGAGATTTGCAGCGGCCTACTTTACCTTCCCTACACTACCTACGATCCCTATCCCTACAGTACACGAGAGGTGCTGTACATAGACTCCATGCAGACAGGACCCAGGTTCCCGTGGACACATGCATCGTCAATCGCCATGCAGGCGGGCGAGAATTTGATTAAATGTGCGGCGACGTCGGGTAGCAAAATCATGACGGGCCGCGAAGGCTGTCGCATGTGAGAGACGGGGAACGCTCGGGTCGGGGAGCCACTATGGAGACTGATGAAAGACCGGAGACCGCCATACAGTACGGAGCGCACCTGTTCATCCACTGTACGTTAGGTTGACGTGGTTGAGTCCATGACCCTCGCCGTCTGTCTGCCGTAACATTTACTCCGTAGCATGGACGGCCCGCTGGTCTCCATTAGCTTCTGCATTCAAGGGTTGCGGTTGCGACTGGATGTGGGTATGCTCGAGCGCGGACTTGGGATGGAAAAGCCTTTGACCGAGTGGGCGCTCGACAAGCAAGCCTATCCCCGCCTCCCCGACCTTGGAGCCCTTGCAGCTAGGGAGAAGATGGGAAAGCACGAAACAACAACAATGCCAACGAGGCTGCTGTAATTGAAGACGGCCTGGATCGCCTCCCCGGCTCTCCGGGACCGCCTAGCGAGAGCGGCCCCCCAGTTCCTGGTTATTGCGATTAGGCCGCGCCTCTCGGCGCCAGGAGCTCCTTTCCCGGCGGACTGTGCTACATACATACATACATACAGTGCTGTTACAAAAGCAAACAGCGAAAGGGCTAGGCCTAGCTCTATCGCCCGAGGAGGTGGGGTCCCTTTCTGCAATGGGTCCAGGCGAGTGCAAAGGCCGCTCTGGACTGCATCGACGTTGGCCACCTTAGTGTTGCAATACGTCCAACTCGACGGCGCGTCTACGACGGCCCCAGAATAAATTCCCCTCCCAAAAAATAAAACAATATGAACCAAACCGTTCCATCTCGGCCCGCTCTGCTTGTTGATTGAGTGCGGAATAGAGTAGGGGGGAGGGGAGGAAGAAGAGAAAGCCGATTGTCGGCCACTCTGCTCGTTCCGAATTCCCCTCCCCTTCCCCCCCCCTGCCATCCGCCCCTCCTTCCCGGGCATAGATCAGCATTTCGGGGCCTCGTACAATTGAACTCGGTCTGAACCCCAATGAGCAGCAGTTTCTGACCGGCCGAGACCAGCTGACCAAAGATCCAGCCAACCGAAACCCGGGAGGTGACAAGAGGGAAACGTTTGCAATGGAGTCGCAGCGCCCACACACACACACACACACACACACACACACACCCACCTTGGAGCCGGCGGCCTGTCTGCTTGTCTGCTTGTCTCCCTGCCTGCCGCCACCGCGCTCGCCCGCTGGCGCGCCCCGCGTCGGTGGCACTGTAGCTCCTGGCAGTATATCCGTAGAAAAAAAAAATTAAGGTATCTGTGTATACACGCCGCTGCTGGTAAACACTATGCCGCCCCTCCTCCTCCTCCCCCTCCTCTTCTTCCTCCCGCCGCCTCCTCTCCTGTGATTTGGGGCTTTTATGTCCGAGCTGGAACGCCGAACTGGTATGCACCTGGTGGCGGCAGACAGAGGTGCACCCGCCCGTAGTCGAGACAGTCTGCCTAGCTGAAAGTAGTCTGTCGCCGCTAAAGGCGCTGTGGTGGCCGATCTCTACCCTTCTCGGAGAGCCGACCGCCTCCCCAGTCCCCTTGCTAGCTCGTTGGAGGGGGGTGGCTTGCCTTCTGAATCTCGCTGCTCCTCTGGCCTCTCAGCTTCCGCCTTGCCCTTTCCACCTCCGGCCCACTCCTCTCATTCTAAACCATCGCCGGGGAGGCAAGGCATCAATTCTTCTTTCACGCAGTTTCGCTATCGCCCCCTCCTCCCTCTTCTTGGGTTTCTCCCTTACTGTTATCGACCCACCACCACGACCGGCCCGACGTCACGACGCCGCTCGTGATACCAACAGAGTTTGGCCTCGTCCTGACCCCCTCCCTCCGGCCAGTGTGATCGCAGCGCATTTTGCCTCGCGAAGAGCTTGCCGCAGCCTCGACGACCCAAGGAGGCTCGAAGCGCGCCGCCGCACGGGGCACAAAACCCCGTCGCCTTGCGTGCCGCCCTGCGTGCTGATAACGCTGCACCCGTTGAGACGTCCTCGATGAAGGCGCAACTCGCGAGCGACAACTAGATTGCCTCCTCCACGATCTCCCATTCGCCCCGTTCAGCTAAAAACCGAACGCCGCCCCTGCCCCCCCCTTCCCCATAGTCCGGGTGTCCGCGAACATGAGCAACGACAATGCAGCCTTTGCTGCCGTTTCGGCCATTATAAGGTCGCTGGCCGTCGACCCCACAACACCACCGGTTCTTCACCCCCGCCCTACCGACCGTGTTAAGCTACCCGGTCGCGAGAGCCCCGAGAAGACCTCCCTAGAGCGAGAACTATCCCTTCTCGCTCTCCGCGTCCACCAGCTGGAGAGCAGAGCCAACTCGGTCGTGGCCTTCCCAGACACCCCCAACGAGACGTCCGAATCCTTTTACGGCGAAGAAGCTGCGGCGCCTCCGAAGCAGCGGACCAGATATGTCGTCAATCCCAACCCCAATGGGATCGACCAGGCCCTCGAGGGCCTGCGGGACCACGTTGACGACCAGTCTAAGCTCCTCGACACCCAGCGCCGGGAGCTTGCTGGCGTGAACGCACAGCTTCTCGAGCAAAAGGAGCTCCAGGAGCACGCCGCGAGGGCCGAAGAGCTACGAGTCCAGCAGCTCGAGCGGGAGCTCTGGAAGCACCAGCAGGCAAACGAGGCCTTCCAGAAAGCTTTGCGGGAGATCGGTGAGATTGTAACAGCCGTCGCGCGTGGCGATCTTTCCAAGAAGGTGCGGATGAACACTGTGGATATGGACCCGGAGATCACCACCTTCAAGCGAACGATCAATACCATGATGGACCAGCTGCAAGTATTCGCGAGCGAGGTGTCCCGCGTTGCTCGTGAGGTCGGAACGGAAGGAATTCTCGGTGGCCAGGCCCAGATCGAAGGTGTCGACGGAACATGGAAGGAGTTGACAGACAACGGTCGGTCATGCCCCTTGCTGTGCAACGGAATCCGACGACATGCTAACCTTTTGTCGCAGTCAACATAATGGCCCAGAACCTGACCGACCAAGGTAGCTTCCACCCCCCCATGGTGGTCTTGTGAGTAGGCATCACTGACAATGTGTTATCTAGTGCGCGAGATAGCATCCGTCACCACAGCTGTCGCCCACGGAGACCTCACGCAAAAGATTGAGCGTCCCGCCAAGGGAGAGATCCTGCAATTGCAGCAAACGATCAACACTATGGTGGATCAGTTGCGGACATTTGCAGCTGAAGTCACCCGCGTCGCTAGGGACGTCGGCACCGCAGGAATCCTCGGGGGCCAGGCCGACGTCGAAGGCGTCCAGGGCATGTGGAACGAACTGACAGTAAATGTGAACGCTATGGCCAACAACCTCACGACCCAGGTGCGCGACATCATCAAGGTCACCACGGCCGTCGCGAAGGGTGACCTCACCCAAAAGGTTCAGGCCGAATGCCAGGGCGAGATCTTCGAGCTGAAGAACACCATAAATTCCATGGTAGACCAGCTCTCGCAATTCGCCAAGGAAGTCACCAAGATCGCCAGAGAGGTCGGAACCGAGGGTAGACTCGGAGGCCAGGCCACTGTCCACGATGTTCAGGGTACCTGGCGAGACTTGACCGAGAATGTGAACGGCATGGCTATGAATCTGACGACCCAAGTCAGAGAGATCGCCACCGTCACATCCGCCGTCGCCATGGGCGACCTGAGCCGTAAGATCGGTGTTGAGGCCCAAGGGGAGATACTCACACTCAAGAACACCATCAACACCATGGTAGACCGTCTAGGCACGTTCGCCTTCGAGGTGAGCAAAGTCGCCAGGGAGGTGGGAACAGACGGTACTCTGGGCGGCCAAGCCAAGGTCGAGAATGTCGATGGCAAGTGGAAGGATCTCACTGAGAATGTCAACACTATGGCTTCAAATCTCACTTCTCAGGTATGCCCCCCCCCCCCCCCCAACTCCTCCTGCTACTTCTATGGGGCTCGCGCGCGACCCTTGTCCCTTCTCGCGGGCTATAAGCTAAAAATGGACTGTAGGTGCGGGGGATCTCGACCGTCACCCAGGCCATTGCCAACGGTGACATGAGTCGCAAGATCGATGTGGAGGCTCAGGGTGAGATACTCATATTGAGGGATACCATCAACGACATGGTGGACCGACTCTCCATATTCTGCAACGAGGTGCAGCGCGTAGCCAAGGATGTAGGAGTGGACGGCATCATGGGAGGCCAGGCCGATATTGCCGGCCTCAAGGGAAGATGGAAAGAGATCACGACAGATGTCAACACCATGGCCAACAACCTGGTCGGTAGCCCCGATCTTGACCCCCTTTTTCAAGACCCATCTTGTGCACTCGGCTAACCCGTTGGTAGACTGCCCAAGTACGCGCTTTTGGTGACATTACTAACGCGGCAACGGATGGAGACTTCACCAAATTAGTCGAGGTCGAAGCATCCGGAGAGATGGACGAGCTCAAGAAAAAGATCAACCTGATGGTTTACAACCTGAGGGACAGTATCCAGAGGAATACTCAAGCCAGGGAAGCGGCCGAGCTGGCCAACAAGACCAAATCCGAATTCCTCGCCAACATGTCGCACGAGATTCGAACACCTATGAACGGTATTATCGGCATGACGCAGCTCACCTTGGACACCGACCTTACGCAATACCAGCGCGAGATGTTAAACATTGTCAACTCTCTCGCCAACAGCCTACTGACCATTATTGACGACATCCTGGATTTGTCCAAGATCGAGGCCCGGAGGATGGTTATCGAAGAAATCCCATATACTCTGCGAGGAACCGTTTTTAATGCCCTCAAGACTCTTGCCGTCAAGGCCAACGAGAAATTCTTGGATCTCACGTACCGAGTGGACAGCTCGGTGCCCGACTATGTCGTGGGAGACTCGTTCAGGTTACGGCAGATTATCCTCAACCTCGTCGGCAACGCCATCAAGTTCACTGAGCACGGCGAAGTCAGCCTTATTATCCGGAAAGCGACCCACGTGCAGCCCACCGGCCGGCGTGAATACGCGATCGAGTTTGTTGTAACCGACACTGGCATAGGAATCCCATCGGACAAGCTCGACTTGATTTTTGATACCTTCCAGCAAGCCGACGGCTCCATGACCCGCAAGTTCGGAGGTACCGGCCTCGGTCTATCCATTTCAAAACGCCTCGTCAACCTCATGGGCGGTGACGTCTGGGTCAAGAGCGAATATGGTAAAGGCAGCAGCTTCTACTTCACCTGTGTCGTTCGTCTTGCAGACGGCGACGTCTCTTCGATCGCGAAGGCGCTCAGCCCCTACAAGGGCCACCAGGTCCTATTCATTGACAAGGGAAGAACCGGTCACGGAGTTGATATCGCCAAGATGCTCAAGGATCTTAGCCTCGCGCCGATCGTCGTCGACTCGGAAAAGAGTTCAGCCTTGGAGGAAGCTAGGGGGTCCAAAGGATCGCCTTACGATGTAATCATCGTGGATTCAATCGAGGACGCCAGGAGATTGCGGTCCATCGACGACCTCAAATACCTTCCGATCGTGCTCTTGGCACCCATCGTCAACGTTTCGCTGAAGTCTTGCCTCGACCTGGGTATCACCTCGTACATGACGACCCCATGCAAGCTGATCGACCTCGGGAACGGCATGGTGCCGGCACTGGAGAACCGGGCTACACCCTCTTTGGCGGACAACACACGCTCCTTCGAGATCTTGCTTGCCGAAGACAACACCGTCAACCAACGGCTTGCGGTGAAGATCCTTGAGAAGTATCACCATGTTGTCACCGTTGTGGGCAACGGTGAGGAGGCGGTTGAGGCTATCAAGAGGAGGAAGTTCGACGTCATCTTGATGGACGTTCAGATGCCCATCATGGTAAATCCCCCCTCTCCCCGCTCCAATGAGCTGTTCGATAGCTATTTGCTAACTTGTCCCCAGGGCGGCTTCGAGGCCACAGCCAACATTCGCGAGTACGAGCGAAGTCTCGGTACTCAGCGGACACCCATCATCGCGCTCACAGCGCATGCCATGATGGGTGACCGAGAGAAGTGTATCCAAGCCCAGATGGATGAGTACTTGTCCAAACCTCTGCAGCAGAATCACCTCATACAAACTATCCTGAAGTGCGCCACCCTGGGTGGCCAGCTCCTTGAGAAGAACCGCGAGCGGGAGCTGACCCGGGCCGCTGAGGTGGTGACGGGCGCGCGGCGCGACGTCGCCTCGACGCCCCAGTCTTTCCAGTCTTCGTCCCAGTCGAGTGCGCTACGGCCTCCCCTGTCCACTCGAGCCCTGACTACCGGCGAGAGTCTGAGGGGCGGGGCTGAAAGCCCCTCCCTCGTTACCGTGGATCAGGAAGATCCGCTCAGCAGGGCACGTACAAGCCTGTCTGAACCGAACATCCACAAGCATAACTGACCGTTTGGCTCTTGTGCTGGGTATAGCTGCTATACAGAGCTCATAGCAACTGATCCCGAGAGCTCACGCTGATACCAGTCTGGTGGCTGGAGCATCTTGATACCCATTGTTCGCCACGCACGCATATATATATCCTTTTTATCTGTGATCGTGAGGAGCTCCCTGGCCAAGACGCCGGACCACGATTCGATGTACTATCGCATCCTGATGTCTTTTCGAGGCTACGGCAGACACGGAAGGGGGCGGCAGGCGGCATAGAGACCTATCCCGCCAACGGGCAGTCGTTTTTAAGGGAGAGGAGGGAGTGGGGGCTACCGTCGGCATCTCATACGGCGTTTCTAGGATTGGCTTCAGATGATCACGACCACCGTCCCTTTTTCCTGGGACTTCCCCCACTTGTCTTTCGTTCTCTCTGCATTTCCTTTCTTTTTTTCTTTTTTTTTAACAACCCAACATTACATCCTTTGGGTTATGGGTTCTCGGGGAAGGGTGTATTTCGACCACGGATTGCTCGTTATGCAGGCTCACCAGCTTCCTACCCTTTATTCCTACTACCACTATTACTAGTGCTACTAGTCTTACTATTGCATGGCGACTGAGTGCGGATGGGGGCAAGCAACAAGGGCCCTCGAAAGGGGCGCGGTTGGGATCAGGATGGTTCAAATGGAGTGAGGCTTTGGGTTACTTAGTCCGTGCGGAATTTCATCCTGTTTTACTCATGCCACGCTCTACTGCCACTCTGCTCCTCCCAGTGCTATCTTTTGTTGCAGTGAGTGAACCAAACTCCCTAGGCTCTCGTCAAACGATCGACCATTGTTTGCCTAGCCTGGGACATTCCAGTCGCTGTCAGCGGGCAAGAAGCAGCACCCTCTTACCTACCCTATTGTCACCGTATTGCATGGAACAGCACCCGAGCTGCGTGGGGGGCTGGATTGCCAAGGGCCAGCATCTCTTGGAATGAGATCATTTTCTGAAAAATGTCGCCTTCTTTCTCCTATTCATCCCCTCCTGGCAGTCCCTAGTAGCCTCAAGTATAGACTCTCGATCTTGTCTAGCAACAAAGGTATCATCGCATAAATGGCCAATCACAAAGAAAAGGGAGGAAGAAACCACACATTCGTCGTCAATCATTGGCCAACTCGTTTGTTGACTAGGATCCCAAGCAGCAATCCCAGTAGCTCTCGACATGCCACTGCCACAAGCGTAGCCTCGCAGGGCGCTTCACCCTGTGCGCCATGTGCCCGTATTCAATCCACTCGTCGTGTGTCATTCTGAGGCGAGCGCGGAGCAGAATAGAGAGTATATACAAAATACCCGAAGTAGCCCCTCCGTACCTTACCCAACCGGTATCCGAGAGCACCTGCCCTCCCTCAGAGAAACCAGATCTCTGAATGTCCAGAAAGGGACTCACATTGTCCCTGAGTATTCTTTTTTATTGCCGGTAGCTTTCTCCCCCAAGGGTTATCGTGTACGTCCCCTGAGGAGAATAGAATCGATTTTTTCCTCCCGAGCCACGTAGTATGTTTCCGTGCTCGAGTCCTTAGACGAGGGGGGTATCCAATGCAAGAGATAAATATGCTAAGAGAGCAGGAGACAGGCGAAAAGAGGGGAAATGGAGGTGAAAACAGGTAGAGACAAGAGGGGCGGGCCGATGACCCCGCCATTTGCGTCACAAGGTCGGAATGTACCGAATAGTAATAAGGAGAAGACGTGTTGGAGCGAGCTTGACGGGGCGAGATTATCGAGCTCTGCGGTCTACCATCTCGCCCGCTTTGAGCAGTGCGCTCATTCCGTCAAGGTTGTGCTCCGATTGCTTGGGAGGCTGACCTTGAGGTAGGGGGAGCTGTGGCGCCCCCTGTGGTGGGGGATATACAAGGCTCCCTTGGTGAGGGGGAGGGAGAGTATGGTAGCCTACGACGCCATGGGATTAGCGAACCTCTACGTTGCTGAGCAAGGTGGTCACGTACCGTTCGTCATGGGGGGTTGAGCAATGCCGTTGACTTGAGGGCGGGGCGGGTATACTGGATTGAGCTCCGGCGGCGACGGGCCGCTACGATACATGGGCTGTACCAAAGGCAGTGGCGGTGTGCAGTCTTCATAGGAAGGGCCTAGTTTTGTGCTGCCTAGCAGGGCGTGAATGGGCAGCGAGCCTTCGATTGGCGTGCGCGGAAAGCCGTAGGATGAGTTGGAGCCGGAGCCAGAGGATGTGCTGGCGCTCGACGATTGCTCTTTGTTCAGCGGTGGTGGTTTTTTGTCAAGGCTGATCAGGCCTGGTACAGGGCCAGGGCTTTCTGAAATGGGGCCACGAGAGAATGGGAAACCATTGACGTCATTTGGTGGCCCGCCGTTTAGCAGGCTACGGCTGTCGAACACATCAGAGAGCGGCGGCAGGCTGCGCAGGTTAGGCTGTTGGTCGTCAATCCACCCCGAGTTCCGACGACTGGGCCTGGCCGACATATCTCTGGGACTTGTGCTGCTGTAGGTCGGAGATCGTTCCAAGAGGCGGTCTGCGCTCGTCCCTGGAGACGCCATCGAATCCTCCATCGAATAGTGATGTGAACTGGGCGTCATGACAGACGGGTAGTGCGACTCGGTGGTTGCCGACACGGTTGAGTTGATTCTCTGCTGCCGGGCTTGCGGAAGCGGCTCGTTGCCGCCAGGAGCGTCGCTGCCGCTGCCGCTCCTGCTCGTCCTGTCAGGGGTCGCGTTGGCGCTGCTGCTGCTCTGGTTCGACCCGCCAGCCTCTGATAGCCTGAGCCGTTTTGAAGCATCCTTCTCTGCAGAGTGGTTAGCATCTAGACAGACACACAGTTCGCCATCTCAGCCTAGCAAACAAGACGAGACTCAGGAGGCAGTACACACCTTGTGCCTGGTGCGAATACTTCGCTTTGAACTCTTGCAAGTAGGCAGCATACTTCTTGCACTCGGGCGTTTTCTTGTAATTGGCTAAGTCGATGTTGTACGTCTCCTTTGCTGCTTGGGCCTGGCTCTCATATGGCTCCTTTTCTGCTGGTGACAAGTTCTGCCAATTTTCTCCGACCAGCTTGGCTATTTCAGTGAACGTCAAGTTGCGACCCTTGAGGTCCTCGCGCATTTCTAGACGACATGTTAGCTTACTCTCTCCCTTTCATCAATGTCCAAGGAGCGGCGGGATATATGAGAGACGTTGCTGAGGGTTGAATAGAGGGCCAAGAGGCGAAGATCAACACGGTGGCGAGATCTATCACATGACTTACTATTGGAGAACAAGACATAGGCAGAGGGCGGCCGTTCGGGAGCATTTTCATCAGGCTAGCAATAGACATTTAGCATCTCTGCCATCCAAAAGCCTCATCCGAGGTGCTCCTGCTTCCAGTAGGGGGCTCACCTTGGGATGTCGCCGGTATTTACGCTTAGTAATGACGACGGGTGTAGAATCCTTCGCCGTAGGATCCGGCCGGTGGCCATCGACTCTCCCCTCCTCGACGCTCGAGTGTGTCGGCGACACCAGTGAGGCCTGCGGTGCAAGGCCTCGGGAGTTGGCGATTCGCCTCTGGAGTTTCTGGGTGTTGCCTGTCAGCCCTTACGTTCGCCTCGCCACTCGAGATGTGCCGGCCCGCCACTTACCCTCCGGTGTCCGAGCTTGACCCCCAATGCATCGCTGCGAGCCAAGATGTGTTAGCTAGCCTCTCCAGGAACGCTGGTCGCTTCGTGGGCACAAAGAAAGAGGGGAGAGAGGGTAGTCACAAAGAAAAGGGGAAGGGGGGGGGGGGTAAGCCGGGACGACTAACAGATCAGACTCGGTGATATCTAGGATGGTCTCCCATGTGTCGAAACCCTGGTCGACAAACACATCGAGATATTGAGCGATACCAAGCCCCTCGAAGATGCTGTCCAGTTGTTGCGTCATCCAGCCGAGAGTTATCGAACCTTCCTTCTCGGTTTCGGCGGTGACGACGGCGCATGAGCGCCTCTGCGAGACTCGGGCTGCCGGGCGGTCCAGCGGCGCAAGGAAGTCGAGTCCGGCGTCACGGGTCTTCCGTCGACTTCTTCCCACCTCTTTGGCCGGACGCCACGCAGACTGTGCTAGGCCGCTGGTTATGTGATGGCGTAATCCGGACGACAATACCGTAAAGGACCCGCGCGTGTGCTTTCCTGGGTGGACTTGGCACTGGCTTCGGTCCTTTAGAACGCGTGCCAGCCGAGGAGCTCTCGAATCAGAGCCAGGCAGGCACGGCCAGGAGCCAAGTTGCGTACCCGGCACTGCTTTGGAAGCCGTGACGACGGCTAGAAGAGGGAGGAGACGAGGGGTGACCGCGGA
Source organism: Thozetella sp. PMI_491 (assembly GCA_021432635.1). Classification (NCBI taxonomy): domain Eukaryota; kingdom Fungi; phylum Ascomycota; class Sordariomycetes; order Chaetosphaeriales; family Chaetosphaeriaceae; genus Thozetella; species Thozetella sp. PMI_491. The sequence continues at coordinate 363,347 of MU270038.1, forward strand.
AAGATGTACGGCTCGCGAGGCGAGGGGTTATGCGGCGTCGAAGTGGTGGTGGTGGTCGATCGGTAGGCAGCGTGGAGGCTCGCGAGGACAAGGTCAGGGCTCGGGGAGCGTGTCTAGTATTTTGTGCTATGGTGCGCTCTGGGTCAAAACTGCCGTGGGTCGAGGTGCAAGACGGCTGGGTGTGTTTGCTGAGCAGAACTAGACGGCGGTGCGGAACGGTATTATGGTCTGTAAATAAAGGTCAATGGCAATGTCGGAAACAAGAATGCGCAAATGACATGGGAATCTCGGGTCCTACTTGCAGGCAGGTGGGTGTATGGGCGGCTGGTGGGGTGACGGGCACGATCTCGATGACATTCACCAAAGAGGCGACTTCCATGTGGCACGAAACGGGAAAGGCCCAGCGCTAGGATGTTGGGACCGGGAGCAGGTACCTAGGTCAATTGGGGGAACACACTCATTAGGCCAAAGCCTCATCCAGCCATCCATACGGGATGAGAAGAGACTTATCGACAAACCACAATGCCACTGCTGCTCCGGCCTACAGCGTTTGCCTCTGAGTGCATTGGCCGAGGATCTAGATCTGGCGAAGCCGCGGGATCGAGAGGGGAGCCTCTGCACGCGGGCGATCTTACCGGGTTTAGGAACAGGGCAAGGGCACAGGCGAGGTGTTTCTACGTAGGTGATTCTCTAATTTTTTTTGTATTTTTTTTTGGCAGCGGAGGGAGGAAGGAGGCAGCCAGGCGCATGCTTCCCTGAAGAGGACGGATGTGAAGGGAGTTTACTAAGTCGAGCCCGACCCTTGATGGCCCGACCTTGGATGAGAAGGGGTGGGTTTGTGAGAAAGAAGAGAGCTTCCACACGGAGGGATCGCCTTGTTTGTGACGTGAGGCTTGGCCAATGGAACCAGGCTAGCGGGCATTTTGGGGACAGAGGGCGTCAATGTAGCGATACCAATCTAGCAACCACAATTATGGTACAGCGATACGCCCCAGGCGGCTGGTGACCAGGCTTGCAACTAGAAGACGCCCTTTCAATATCTCGATGCCCAGCGCCAGCTCGCCTCACCTGTTCTGTGTAGCCACTCTTTTTCCTTTATTTTTAGAGGGGTGGGAGAGGGAAAGGAAAGGGGGGGTGGAAGGGGGTGGAGAGAGACCAACACATGCAATAGCAGGGGCACAGGGAAAGAGAAAGTGCAGTCTTATCCACTCTTAAAGTATCTAGCCAGTGTCTAGAGCCGATGGGTCCATTGCCGCCGTCGCCCCCCTTTTCGGCACAAACAAGTACAGGGAATAGGGTAAGTACAGAGAGAGGTACTCCGTACTGCAGGGCGGACACAATCGATCGACTTGATATGCTCAGGAGCTTTTCCACCGTGCCTGCCTAGGGGGCTTGCAGACAACGGAAACGTGGCTGCGACTCTGGAATCTAGGCCGACACTCAAGCTCGCATACGTACATGGGCCGAAACGAATTGAAAGAATCCAAGAGACCTGGCTGGCAGCGAGGGTCAACCAAATCACTAGCAACAGCCTAGTCTGTCCTTTGGGGGCCTGGGATACTTAGCCTAGCTTCGACGGACTTCTCTCCGCTGTGCTGTGCTCGATGTTGTTGGCTGCCGGGTTGCCCCGTGGCCGTAGAGGCTGGGCCGCTATCATATTCGATATAACTTCTTGTTCTTCTAGCGTCGGCAAGATAAATAGACGCACCATCCTGGGAAGCGTTGCAGTTGCGCAAGTAAGGCGAGTCATTGCTATGGCACCTGAGCAAAGCCGTGTGCCGGCCAAGGACGCGCCAGGAACAATGCTCAGTGGGGGGAAGAGGAGGGGAGGGAGGGGGTAGGTAGGGTAAAACCCATCACGACGTCCTCACGTCACTGCCTCCTTCTCTGCTCTCTCTATACTAGGCCCAAGCAGGAGGATCCGTTCCGCACAGCAGGCCCCGCTGAGGGCGCCGTAGGAGCTACTGACTCCTCCCCCAAAATCCGGTTTCCAGATTGCCGATTTGCGGAAAGGGATTTTTACTATGCGCTTTCCCCATCCCAGCATGCTAATATCTGGAATGCGCTCCCCAGTAAGGTAGGTGTGAACAACACAGGACCACGGCACCACTCCCTTGAGAAGCCTGGCCGTGCTGCTCTACGGAGGGGGCCCCATGACCCGGGCGAATTGGCCTTGGAGACGGCCAAGTAGAAATGTAGAGACCCGTGGGTCGCAATGACAGCTCGTGACTGGACGGACTGCAGTCCGGTGGGTCAAGCAGGCGAAGGGGTGCCACAACGAACGAATCCGGCGATGGTCCATAGAGATCTCGATCTCGGGGGATTGACCACCCAGGGAGATCGAAGGCAAAAAAAACATACGACGGACGGCCATCGGAAAAGCATCGAGACATCGAAACCGAGTGGGCGGCCAGCCAATCGCTGCCCGCCTGAGTTCGCTGGAGGAGCGCTGCCATGACCGCGACGTCGCGCCCCTGAGGTCGGCGAGCAACGGAGGGTTCGCTTCGAGTTTTTGGGGCCTGTGGCCGGGGGGGTGGGGGGGTGTGGAGGGTGTGGAGGGTGTGGAGGGAGTAGGAGCAGGGACAAGAGTGGTCACTACAATATAGATATCGATGATTTGGGCGATCGCCAACCTTTCGGTCGTCTCGCCCGCACAACTGCAGCCCCGTTGCGACCCTCGAACGTTCGCGGGTTGTGCTCGGAGAGGCGAGGCACTGACTGACTGCATGGCCGGCTGACTGGCTGAATGTGAAAGCTTCATGGGCCCCCTCCGCCCCCTTCCCCCCAGTCCCCCCCCCCCCCCCCCAATGGCGTATGGCGGCGCAAGGGCCGGGGGTTTGGGGGCCCGGAGGGGCTTTGCTGGTAGGTGTCGCGAGGCAGGTGCCGACATCACAGATGCCAATTTTTGAGACCGGAATCGACGATTTGCCTTGGGATCGGGCCATCTTCCCCATCTTCGACGTAACACCCTGTCGCAGCCCATGCGCTTCGTTAGCAGCGCGCTCAAATGCCATTCCATTCCATCATCATGGACCACCACAAAAGGATTCCCTCCCTTGTGGATCTCTCCATGGGAGGCGCCGGGTAAGTTGACTTTTTTGCATCGCGGTGGCTTACCCAACAGCGGGCCCCGACCCTCCCAGGGGAGCGCACCCAAGGTACCTTGCGATCTAAGGGCGGGCTTGGCGATGGCGTTTCTTCGTGTTTATGTCACCGTCCGCCATCGCTTAAGCCGCCGCCCCGGAGGAGCTTCCATGGCCCCGGTGCTCGCCAATTGGGCGTAGAACGAAAAGCAAAAGCAAAACAGAGGGCGGCGAACCTGGTCTACACTTAATGCTCCCCGCTGTGGTAGCGGGTGGCGGGATACGGACGCGAGCTGGCCCAGAGCCCGGCGCCCGGCTAGCACCTCACCATCATCCTCGGATAGGAGACGCAAAGCATCGCACTGCACCGCACCGCGACGCCCTGAGCACAACGTACAAGCTACTCGGGGCTACGGGTTTAGCCTTCCACGTGGTTGTCCGACGGCGAGGGGTTCAGCCCTGCGCCGGCGTGGAGCCGTCGTGAATGTGCAGGCAGGGAGCAAGAAGGCGGGCCTCGCGCCATCCCCTAGTCCTCCGTGAGGCCCTCCCTAGTCCTCAGCTGGAAGGCCAGTAGGCCAGCAGATCTCCATGATAAGCAAGAGAGGGAGAGGGAGAGAGAGAGAGAGAGAGACCATGTGTAATACGTTTAGACTGGGAGACGCACTTTGGCACTGGAGGTGCTAAGCTGTCCAATTGGCTCAACGCTGGCTGTGCATCGCCCAGGCGTCTGGAACTGGGGTTCGATAGAGGGCTAGACCACCCCTCGGGACCAGGGCCCTTCTCCCATTGCACAGCACGAGGGGAAAGTGCAAAGTGCAGAGCGGCATTTTGGATCCCCATCCAACGACATTCCGAAGCGTCGACGAGTCGACAACATCACGCCGAACCCCCCTCACCAGACCAGCAGCCACCTCCAGAGCGAGGGCTGTGGCCGCGGGAACCGACCGCTCCGTGCAACCCCTCCCCCTCCATCCTCCCTTTGGGGCCGCTAGCCGGGACAGGGCCAGTCCACTCGGCTTTTGCACAAGACTTTGGGAGGGACGTTTCGCTCATCTGTGTCCTCTCAGTGGCGCCCTCCCTAGCAGTGTCGCGCTGTGAGCTGCAACTGTAACTGCAGGCATCATACGAGTGTGAGGTTCCAGACCCAGAAGGGACCGTCCCGAAACACAGCCCGCGGAAGCGCCTCGGTAGGTCTATTCCAGATGGCATGCATTCTGCTGCTCCCATACCTCTCTCTTTTTGTCACCTGCTCGCGAGAGCGGCCCCGCGCCCCCATGACGGATCCCCCCTCTCTCGGCTGACGATGCCGACGCATGCAGGCGGCTCATGTCAGGAAGTACAGTTTGAGGAGAAACGTCCCTATCGAAAGGCAGCTCGGATTCCATCCCATTTGCTCCACTCAATACCTTGTGCGTGCGTGGCAAGCGGACCTAGACGTCCGGAAACCATTTTTATTCTGCTCCCTCTTTCACGCGGACTGATTTGAGGCCGAGCTGGGGAAGGTAGCGAAACGCCTGGAAGCCACCGAGCGAGAGCTAGCGGCCCTGCGCTCACCCAAGGAGCCCTTTTCAGCTGTCGTCTGTGTGACTACCTACCTTACTCAAGGGAGCTAATTAATAGGTAGTCAGCTATGGCCCAGAGTAACAAAGACCCAGGGGCGAGCCCCAGCGCCAACGGCGGAGGAGCCCGCTCGGCATCGACACCGCAAACTTCCCGATCCTCGCAGGCCTCTGTCAATGCGGAATTAACTCAGGTAAGCGCAATTTTTGCCAGATTACCATCTCCTTTAGGATGGGGTTCTTGCCACTTCCCCCATCCCCAACCTGAGACCCCATCGCTGTCCGGCTGCGACCTTTATGGCCCGAGCAATGAGCTGACCAGCTTCTTCGGGATGTTCTAGGCCCTCAGAGACCTCGCTAGGTACGGTATTCTCAACTTTTCGTGCCCATTCGGCATCGCGAATTCAGACAAGCCCGGCGACTTGTCAAACGGGACGAGCAGGGTCTAGATCCCTGCAAGCCGTAGATCGGGCTATTTTCCTACCCCATCTGCGGCCTTTGGGAGGGGGGGGTCTGGGGAACGTCGACCCAAGTGTCCAATTCTGCAGCCTATTCGTTTCGCCCGTGCCCCAGGCACTTTCATCCCCCATCTTGCTCTTCCTCATCCAGTCAAACCCCTCCCCTCCTCCCGTGTTCCTCCCACCCTCCAGCTCGAGCTAGACCTGGAGGCTCCTCTGGTTGCATTTCTGAAAACTAGCCCAGCCACTCACTCACCGCTACGCGGAAGGCCCAGCCTGGTGCAGTGGTCAGCCGGACATGATGTTCGATTATTCGGACCGTCACCATCGTTGCTGTTGTCTCAGACAGTATCGACTGCTCTAGATTGCCGGAAGCTTGCTTGTGGATGCTGCGCCGTCGTGGGGGGCACCACAGTCGGTGAGGCATGCGACGGCTCTCGCTAAGCCATCCTGCATGAGGAACCATGAAAGCCCCCTGTTGATCACTTGGACCCTGAAAAAAAAACACGAGCCCAAGCTCCTAGCATGTCTGCCGAGCTCCCGGTGTTGAGGTCACTTCCCACCGCCCCTTGCCAGCCAGTCTTGCTGCCTGCCTGCCTGCATAGCACCTCCCGCCTCGTGCTCCCGTCTTTCTCTCCCCTCCCTTCCGTCCCTCCCTCCCTTCCCTTGTCCTCTGGCACACCTTCTTGGCTGTCCATGTTCTCCCTAGTCGAAGGCCCCATGCCCATACCATTAGAACCTGGGGAGGGTCCCCCCCCCCCCCACGGGACCCTCCGGCCTGCAGACCCAACTATTTGCCCATACCTCCTTCCCGACCCTATGTCTCAATCTTAGGGCCTAGCCTAATCTCCATGGCTGAGACTGATGTTTTACTGCGTTGGCTGTAACACTAACGGGCTGATCAGAGGAGAACAAGCTGCTTCCAACCTCGAGGCGAATCTGAGTGCGCTGGAGAGTAAGCTCGACGAGCTTCTCGCTGCGTTCGAGGGGACGGCAACAGATTCCAGCGAGACGGCAAAAGAAGCCGATACGGACCCAAAGGACCACGGAAGCAGTGCGGAGAAGGGAAGCGACACAACTGCAGGTCCGTCTGCTGCAGGGAACTGAGGCAAGTTAGTTATTGCTCGAACATTATAGAACCATAGACATGGGGAAGTGCGAAACAGAAGCATTATAACATCGGGATATTCATTATCGTGATTCTGCTCGGAAGAAAACAAAACACACCCGCCCCCGATATTCCCATAACCTTGTGCATTGCTCATCACGTTAGACCAAGGTCCAAGCCATCCTTATCCCCTCCCCTTCCCTTGACATCTCAAGGAAGAGCAGCGACCGACTGTTCTTCAAACAAAGTGCTAGCCGACGTCCTGATATCCGTGCTGCGCGCGTAACTACAAGTGACTACACATTCATCCCGGCCAAGCAGGCCCTAGGGGTGGGAGCCGCTACTCCGCCGTGATCTCGGCAGTCCAGTCCTTGCGGATGTTCAACTCGTCTAGCTCTTGTGTCTTCTCGATGACGAGCCCCTTCTCGTTCGCCAGGTGCAGCAGTGCGATGAAGCAGAAGCTTGTAGATATGTCATCCATCGCCGGCTTAGAGTACACCTTCTTGAGATCGTTCATCATCTCAGTGAACTTGAGTGTAGGGTCGCCGGGATTGGGTACCGGCGATGCATCCTGGGCGTCCTCGGGTGGCGTCGGCAGCCTTGAGCGAGCAGGATCCTTCAGGAAGTTCGGTTAGTTTCGCCGTTCTGAACCATGCAAGGGGTGCAGAGAGCCGTAGATACTCACATTCTCAAGTTTCTCGAAGCCCATACCCTTCCATAGCTCCTCCTTCAGCCTCCTCACGTCGACCTTCTTCGACACGCGCGCGTACTGTACGTAGTCCGGCCGCACCCGCCGGTTCTGAGTCACTAGCATCGTGCCGAACGCCAGATCAGCCGGGTTCGTAACTGTGAGGCCGTTGAAGGCACCTGTCATGCCGACCTCGCTCATCATGCCAGGGGCCATGCCGCCGTCGCCGAGGCCGCCTAGGCCAGGCGAGAAGTGCTCCCGCGCGTCGGCAAACTCATCCATGTCGTCGTCGTCATCGGCCCCGCCGGCGAACGGCAGCGCGTCGTCCTGGAAGAAGTTGGCATCAAAGTCGCCTTGCGGCAGCGCCGTGTCTTCGGGTGAATCGCCCTCGGTGCTCTGCATCGGGGCCTTCTGAGACGCCCAGAAAGCTTCATTCATCTCGCCTTCAGGCACCTCGACGTGTGGTTGGTCCGCGCTGCCGAAGCCGCTGCGGCCGGCGAGACGACGGCGGCCGAGGCGCGCCTTTGGCTTTAGGAATAGGCTCAGCAGCTGCTTAGAGCTGAAGTGCTTGTCGTCCGGCAGCAGGTTCCGGCCCTTGGTCTTCCAGTCCTTCTTAGGTAAGCTGATTGCCGAGTTGCTCGAGGCCTGCGTGTAAATGGCTTCAGCGAGGGCCGGATCCAGCGGCGAGGTGAAGTCGATTTCGAACGGCTGTTTCTCCTTGCGCGTCCGTGTCGGCTCATTCGGCTTGTTGGTATCCTTGATCTTCCGGATCCGCCAGTGCTCGGCGCTCGTCCAGTTCTTCTGGAGCGCCTGGTCGAAGTAGCTGAGGATGTCCTCATGTACCTTGTCGGCCTTTTGCGCATGCGTCATCGACACGACAAAATCGCCGTTGTCGGCGTCGAGCAGGTCGATGCCGTCGACTTCGCCGTCGCCAGTGGCAACATCCCCAAGCCCAGCGTCAAAGACGCGCATCATCTGGGGCTCGAGGGCCGCCTCCCTGGCCCAAGCCTCGCCGCCCTCGCCAAAGTTGATGTCGACACCCAGGTCGAAGGCGCCGAGACCCTCGGTGTCATCGAAACCGAGAGGGTTCTCGTCGTCGATAAACATACCAGACTTGTCGCCGAGCGCCGAGTTTTGGTTCTCCTGCTCCTGGCGCCAGTCCTCGGCCGCCCGGAGGAAGGGAATATCTAGTGAACCAGACGGGTCGCCGAGGTCGAAGGTCTTGAGGGATGGGCAGACATCGAGCTCGTCCAAACGGCCAAGGTCCGGGAAGAACCGAGCCCCGAGGGCCGCAATGTCGATTTCGATATCCCCTTCCTCTTCCTCGGACTCCTCGGCCTTCTCAGATTCCACCAAGGAGGGCTCGTCCTCGTCGGCCTCCTCGTCGGCCTCCTTGCGGTGCTGAGACTTTGGCTTGGGGTCGGGGGCAGAGTCGTCGCTGCTATCGAACACGATACGTCCCTGGGAGTCGATCATGAGATGGTTCAGCAGCAGGCCCTTCGCGCCGCCCTCGTCGAAATCGGCCGAGGCCTTCTTGAAGAGAGGGTCGACGGCAAATTCCAACTCAAACTTCTTCAGCTGTAATGACGCAAACGAGGGAGCTAGCGTCGCTTCGGATGACCGCTGGGTCTGAAATATGGACCAGTTAGATATCGACATGGCACAGCAGGGCGGCAACAGTGACGAGGAACTACTAACCTTCTTCTTGGGCTTCTTCTTTACATTGCCGTCCTCGTCGACCTCGTCTTCCTCGTCGTCTTCGCCTTCCTCGCCTTCGCGGTCCTTCTTCTTGCTGTCTCGGCTGTCGGCGAGGCCACTCAGGAGCTTGCCCGTCTCGGTGGCGACGCTGTCAACTCTGCTCGTGTAGATCTTGACGCAACCGTCCAGGGTGCAGCTGGCCTTCTGGAAGTTGACGCCGTCGCCCTCCTTCAGAAGGGACATGTCGTGGAAGTAGTCGATCAGAGCAAAGTTCCACGAGTTCGCCGCGTTGATCTTGTTGTCGGTCGCCATCTTCATCCACTCCTCGAAGTTGGCCAGAATGGGAACGCGCTTCATAGGCGTGACAGCGGTTCCGCCGACGACGAAGCGATCCTCGTCGTCCAGCACGCCGCTGTTCTCCTTCCCGCTCGGCCGAGCGCGCGGAGTGCGCGGGTTGGAGCTTGGCGACTCTGCATTCTCGAGGTCCTTGAGCGCGACGCTGATCTTGCGGCCAGGTGTGCCGACGGCGGCGGCCTTGATCTGGTTGATCTGGGCCTCCTGCAATGCTTTCCGGCCGTGCGAGCGCTGGGCTTTCTCTTGCGCGTCGTCATTCAACGGGATCCTGCCGGCGGGCGTTCCGCCACGGTCAGTCTCGAGGCGCCTTGGGGTTGCCGGGCGCGGTTGGCGACAGCGGCCGAGGGGCACGGAGTCGCGACTTACTTGATGGGAGATTTGAATGGAGATGCATTTGTGTTGAGTGAGCCGGAGACTGTCCTACTCGCGCTCCGGCGCGGTACTTGAGCTACTCGAGGCATTTTGGTCGTGTTGCTTTGCGTTGATGTGTGCAGATTCGAGGCAGAGCTGGACGACCGCCGTCTCTGTTGTTTTTTTGGGGGTTTGTTTACTTTGCGGCCTGGGGCGCGCGGTGACGACCAATCGCAGGGATGTGCCGTCCGCTAGGTGGAGCCGTTGACAGCCGGCGAGCCGGGGGAGTGCCTCCTCTCAGCTGGCAGTGAGTGGGTGGGGAGCGTGGCAGGTGCGGGGGGTGGAATACCCATGGACCCACCACTACCACCTGCCACGCTCCGGACTGCGTTATACTGCGTAATAGGTCTGTTTAAAAGTAATAAGGTAGCGTAGTGCACCGTGCTGCAATTTAAGGTAAGCTACTGGGTAAGATAGGTAGGTGGGTAGGTACTGTACATAGGCATTGACTGCATGGAGGATGGATGTACTCCCGTACCATGGCAAAGACGGCGGGCCAGCCGGGATACCCATCTGTGTGTGGCATTGCAGCATCAATGACTTTGGGGATCATAGACTTGTTCTCTTGCTGTGCAAATTGCCGGCCACTCCCCTCACGCAGCCTCTGGTGAGAGCCGGTGACGCACGCTACCTCTCCGTGCATGCTGCAGCTTCAACATAGCAATTGTTTGGCCGACGGACCAATTTTATTTTTCTTTCGGCGGGGAATCGAAGACGTATTGGAATGATTGGAATGATGATTCGGCTCGCAGGCACCGGGCGGCCTCTCGGCCTTGATTGGAGTGCCAAGACGTGGAGCTGCCCGAAGGGAGCATCCGGAGCTATGGGGTTTCGAGATAACACGCTAAATAGCGTTCGGCTTGTGAGTGATCTCATGACGACGACTTTCTGCCACCTTCGACATCAAACGCTCTCCACCCCCCCGACATCTATTTTTCTCTCTCGGCGGGCGAGCCCGCGCAACGGTTACCGGCCCGTCGTTTCGATTGCCACGCGAGCTTCTTCGTAGCACCATCATGCCCTAAACAGAATGCCACTGTCCCGGTCAGATTGGAGCCGCCGCTGCTCCCGGCCATTTATTCTGTCTACGCTCATCCTCACGTTGCTCGCCACCTATGCCCTCTTCTTGCGCCGCCAACCCAGCCCGGACTTCGAAAGTTTGCAAACCAGGGCTCTCTTAGAGCCCGAATGCCGGGAGGTCCACCACGCCACCGACCAATGCGCATTTGTCCTGGCCAATTGCAGCGATGACGAACCAGGCCTCTTCCACTACCTGAGCTTCTACTATTGCACCCTGGGCGGCGTGAAGCCGGTCGCCTTCGCCGTCCTGGTCGTTTGGTTGGGCCTGCTCTTCAGCACCATCGGCATCGCTGCGAGCGATTTCTTTAGCGTCAATCTCAGCACCATCGCCAGCGTGCTCGGCCTGAGCGAGAGCCTGGCAGGGGTGACCTTCCTAGCCTTCGGCAATGGCTCCCCAGACGTCTTCAGCACCTTTGCCGCCATGGGCTCCAACAGTGGGAGCATGGCTGTCGGCGAACTGATAGGCGCCGCGGGCTTCATCACCGCCGTCGTCGCCGGGTCTATGGCCCTGGTGCGCGAGTTTCGCGTCAGCCGAAAGACCTTTGTGCGGGACATTTTGTTCTTCATCGTGGCTGTCAGCTTCAGCATGGTCTTTCTTGCCGATGGCGAGCTGCACCTGTGGGAATGCATGTCCATGATCGGCTTCTATCTGTTCTACGTCATCGTCGTGGTTGGATGGCATTGGTGGACGACCAGACGGCGGGCGAAGCGCCTCCGGGATGCCGCCTCCCGCGGCCACTTCCACGCCCCCTCCGGCCCGGCCTCGGACGAACTGGAGCCGTACCAGGACGACGTAGATGATGACGAACCAGCCCCGATGGGCGGTCGCTCGGCTAGCGTCCCCGAGGCGGCCGACCTCAGTGCGCTGGAGAGGGCAGCACCACGAATAGAGGTGGAAGGTGTTGACATGACGTCTCCATCAACGCCGGACGACGAGGACGAGCTAGAGAGGCTTGTCGCCGCTGAGATGACGAGCAGTATGCGGGTCATGCGGCCTCGCTGGGGGAGGAGCAACACGACAATCACCGCTATTCGACCGAGTCTAATCGGCGCCTTGGAGTTCCGCTCCGTTCTCGCCTCCCTCCAAAAGGCTAGGAATATGAAGCTAACTCCCTTGCTCGAGAGACCATACTCAGACATCCCGACACCCCTCCAGGGGTCTACCGATGATCCCACTCCGACTGCACTGCCGGGGCAGCCAATCTCGAGGGAGCGTGCCCTATCCTCCGGCAATATGCCGCTGAACCTCCCCAATGATGACATTCCTCGCTTCGCCATAGGCCCTGCGGCCCATGCTCATAACGCTTCTACGCCTATCGATGGCCTGCTGACGCCGTATCCGAAGTCAAGCGGTCCCGTCAAATCGCCGCGCTCCAGCGGCCTGCAGCTCCAGATACCGTCTCCAACCGCTAGCTCGAGCGCTCACACTTCTCCCGCTCTGTCTCCTTTTCCGATGCTGTCCGAGTCGCCTGCCGAGTTCACTAGTGGCGGGTATGGCCACCCCGCAGGATTCTCACTCCCGAGCCCGGTGGATCGGAGGCAGTCAATACCCGGATACGATGAGCCCAACGCGAGTCCTAAGCCAGTGAGATGGTGGCCCTACAAATTGTTGCCGGCGCCTCATGTTATCTACGGCACCCTGTTCCCTACGCTCCAGGGATGGAAGGAAAAGACTGTGTGGGACAAACTTGTCAGCCTCATATCTGTTCCAAGCATCCTGGCCTTGGTCACCACACTACCCGTTGTCGAAACAGAGCGAGACAGTCACGACGGTGAATCTACAGTCGCTGATCCTCCAACTCCTGGGTCGCCCGGCCGCACTGCCCCCCCTATCGCGGTAGATCGGGCGGGGGTGGTCTCAGAGACAGAATGGCAGGAATACCGCCGGCGAACCCGGTCCAACACGTCTCGGTCGCAATCAACTGCAACCATATCACCGCTTCTGATCGGGATCGATCCTCCAAGCGACTCCGAACTGAATCCTGCTCAGCACGGCAACCCACTAGCGTCGTCTACCGGCGCCTTGAGCCAACGACCACCAAGACCAAGCCGCGGAGCTGAGATAGCGTCTTCGGTGACCACCGAAGACGCCGAAGCAGGGTGGAACAGATGGCTGGTTGCGGTGCAGATATTCACCGGTCCGTTCTTTGTGGTCATCATCTTGTGGGCGAACATGCGCGAGGACCTGGACCATCCCGGGAAGATGCTTCTCAAGATGATACTATGTTCTCTCCTTACGTCTCTATGCATCTTGGCGGTCCTCCTCACCACGACAAGCGCCGACAGGAAACCCAAGTATCACTTTCTATTCTGCTTCTTGGGTTTTGTAATCAGTGTCGCCTGGATCTCAACAGTAGCAGGGGAGGTGGTGGGCGTGCTCAAGGCCTTTGGCGTCATCTTGGGGATATCAGAAGCCATTCTAGGCCTCACCATCTTTGCAGTTGGAAATTCGCTCGGTGACCTGGTGGCCGATGTCACCGTAGCCCGTCTCGGATACCCAGTCATGGCATTGTGAGTCCCCCGTGCCCAAATCATCGCGGCGCCGGATAGAGAACACTAACGAGACGATACAGGGCTGCCTGCTTTGGAGGTCCAATGCTCAACATCTTGCTGGGAGTAGGGATTGGTGGCGCGTGGATGGGTATTAGCTCCGCTAACGAGGAGCACCGAAAACACCCCGAACGCCCTTTGCACTACGAACCCTATAGGATACAGGTCGGCGGGACGCTCCTTATATCAGCCGTCACCGTGCTACTTACGCTCATCATCCTCCTTATCGCCGTGCCCTCGAACCGGTGGATCATGAGCCGGAAGATTGGCTGGGGACTGGTAGCAATTTGGACAGTCGGCACTGCCCTCAACCTAGTCTTTGAGCTCACAGGAACATGGTCCGATGTTTCCTAACATGTCTAGCGAAGACACCTTGTATTCTTAGATGTCACGATTCTGCATATAGATAGTATTGAATTCAGCTCGGCATGCATAGCTCGCCAAGGCAATGCAGCAGCGATCTGCCATTATTCGGCATAGCAACAGGGTCTGGGAGGTTCGCCGTCTCAAAATTCGAGGAAGGCCACCCCTGCAATGCGTCGGCACGGCAGGGTAGCACTGATCGTGACTGCACAGCCCCGCGCATGGCAGCTGAATTGAACGATCTAGTTCCAGCCACAAAGCCACTTAGCTTGGACCTAATACAGTATCACAGCCCACGACGACGAGCGGTCGCTTGACACGCCCCCACTCCGGCCGGCCAGACCGAGCTGGTGCCGCTGCCACCCAGAGGAACCCAAAGAACACGGACCATGGCAGCTGGCGTGCATCTCCAGTCTACCACAATGGCGTATGTGGCCACGATAGCGCGGAGAAGGCAGAAGGAGAGCACACCGACCCCTCAGCTCCGAGCTAGAGGCGGGGAAGGACAAAGAGGGAGGCTGCGTTATTTACCATAGTCTCTGCCGTGAAGCAAATGAGTTTCTTCTCTAAGCGGCCAGAGCGAGCTTAATATATAATGGGGAATATTCCTCGGCGATGAAAAGGCCATCTCTTGCTTGCCTCTCATCTGCTCCTACTTGCTCACCAACACCCTTCTCGTTCGCCCTCAGCGCCAGTCTCATAGCACATATATCTAGCCTCTCGGTTAAAAAAGCAGCACCAGATTCATAATGGTTGGCTTCGGAAACTTCGGCAAGATGGCCCAGGACGCCGCAAACTCCTTCACTCAAAAGAATGAGAATGAGAATGAGAATGAGAACAAGGACAACGCCCAAAATCAAGGCTCCGACAAATCGTGGAATGACATCGCTGATAGCGCCAAGTCGGCCTATCAGAACTACGAGGAAGGGTCCAAGAAGGGCGAGCGTCTGAACAGTAAGTGTTCTCACGGGCTCACGACTTTCCCTTGCCCCCAGCCCCCTCAGATGGCCATTCTTCTCTTGCTACAGCTTCGGCCAAGGATCCGGACCAGGATTTCTCCGTCCAGAGAACTGGAGATCCTTTCCACCGCCGATAGCCTTTAGCTAAACTTCGTTCGGGACTGACCTGCGTAAAATACACAGCCAATGAAATCGGCCAAGTCGTCAAGGATGTAGCTGGCAAGTACAACGCCGCCCCCAACAAAGATCCCGCCGCGATCGGCCGCGACGCTATCCAGGGCTTCCTTGGAGGCGGTAGGAAGCCGGAAGGGGGTGCTGCACATGGTCAGGATGAACAGAAGCCGATGGGTGACCACGAACCTGAGTCTAACCAGGTAAGTTGGGCGAGGCAGCATGATTAGCAAGAACTATAGACTCACATCAGCTAACACAAACACCAGGACTAAGAGAGTGGATGTTTCGTGAGTGTATTAGATATCAAAGCAAGGGAACTCGTTATATCCTAATGGGAATCCTGCCCTCTGGATCTTGTTTGCCTCAACGATTGTAATACACACTGGTGCTCCAGCTTCATATATTGCACAATCCCCGTTGGCCTAGGCGCTTGCAGCGCAACCTGCCCCAGCAAAAGACGAACATGTAAAAATTCTAGTGACTCGATTAAATGTAGCATACTCAATGGTTGGTTAATCGCCCCTCTTTCCGTGAAGCGAGGTAAGTGAGCCATAAGCAATAAGATGGGCGGGAGACGAGATCGGGCTGGGAGACCTGATATGGTCCCAAGAATATTTCTCGTTCTCCTTCATTCCGATTTTCTTAAATAAACCCCAACCCCCCCCTCTTCCAAAAAAAAACATGAGCATGCCAAGGGTAATGCGACAAGATGATGCAAAGTCAAGCGAGGCATATCAGGGGTAATATTTACTTCGAGCTCTTCGGATTCCAGGGTTAGGGTTCGTCCTCTGGCAGAAAGACGGTTGACTATACTTCCGGGTTCTCGATCGGCGACCGGCCCTAAGCGATTTTCGAGTCACGCCGGTTAGCTTCTTTTTTTCCGGCCGACCAAAACCTGCCACTCCTAACGACGGAGCTGGCGCATTGCTGAGCCTATGTCTCTACGCCATATCAGAGCCATCATGACGTCCCAGGTTTGCAACAAAGTGCCCATCCCTCGGCGTGGCGTCGATTACCGGGGCAAGATCGTCCTTGCGCCGATGGTCCGCTCCGGCGAGCTGCCCTCGCGCCTGCTTGCCCTGGACTACGGCGCCGATTTAGTATGGGGTGAGTTCGATTTGCTTGCCTTCCTAAGTACAGCCTGCGCCGTGCGGCGTGTACTGACCAACCTGTGCTGCCGCAGGCCCGGAGACCGTTGATTATTCCATGATCGGAACGACACGCAGGGTGAATCCCGCCAACAACATAATCGAATGGAGCAGAGTCCAATCGCGCTACAAAGACCAGGAGGACCCCCCAAGGAGCGTTCTGTTCCGCGTCGACCCCGTGCGTGAGGCCAACCGCCTTATCTTCCAGGTCGGCACCGCCGACCCCGAGCGCGCCGTTAAAGCAGCGCGTCTTGTCGCCGCCGACGTTGCCGGGATCGACGTGAACGCCGGTTGCCCGAAGCCTTTTAGCGTCCACGCGGGCATGGGCGCAGCGCTGCTACAGACGCCCGACAAGCTGTGCGCGATCCTGGAGGCCCTTGTCAAAGAGATCATGCCCGAGTTCGAAATCGGCATCAGCGTCAAGATCCGGCTGCTCGAGACGCCAGCCAAGACCGAGGCGCTGGTGCGCCGGCTTGTCGCGACGGGCATCACGGGCCTGACGGTGCACTGCCGTACTACACCGATGCGACCGCGAGAGCGAGCAATCCGGGGACAGCTGCGCATGGTAGCGGACGTGTGCCGCGACGCCGGGGTCGCCTGCCTGATGAACGGTGATGTGGAGAGCCGCGACTCGGCGTTGAAGCTTATCGAAGAGTACGGCGTCGACGGGGCCATGATCGCCACAAGTGCCGAGACTAATTCGAGCTGCTTCCGCACGCAGGCGGACGGCGGGTTGGTGCCCTGGACCGAGGTAGTCGAGAAATACGTCGACTACGCGATACGAACAGAGAACTACATGAGCAACACCAAATATCTTCTTTCGCAGTACATCCCCGGCAAGAGCCCGAAATATCGCGAGATCTGCTCTTGCAAGACGTACACGCAGATCTGCGAGGTACTCGGCCATGAACACCTGCTGGAGAGGGCACGGGACGCAGACTCCATCCTTGGGCTAGCTCCGGTGCCCAAGCCGAAAGGGACAAAGGGTAAGAAGAACATTAGCGCGTTAGCTGCCAGCGGCCAGATGGCCCAGGCGCGGACGGCGGACGGGCAGCCTCGCAGGGCCAAGGCAGAGAGAGGGCCGAACGTGCTTGCTGAAGCCATTCAAGCGCCCGAGCCGTCGTTAACTTCGCAATCAGTCTCGCTTTCTATGTGATGTCTGCCCATCCTAGGCATAATTTGGCCGGTGTGGCGTTATGGAAGAGGTGCATACTACAGGAACTTGCTTTGGTTGATATCCCGGACGGTTAAAACAAAAAGAAGCGAGGAGGGCTACCAGGCGGAATAGATGAGCTCACCACTTCTGAAAAGGCAAGAGTGGCATATAGAGAGAATTCATGACATGGCATCTGCATGGTGCTGCCAATGTTTATTTTGGATTAATTATTCATGAGATCTTCCCCCATTAGTGGGCGTACTTGGTGAATGCTAGTATCAAACCCTCTTGCCTTGCGCCAACAACTCGGACACCTTGGGAGGTAGCACCAATGCGCTTCTATCGTTCCGACGGTGAAAATCTACAAGCGCGATCGCCGTCTTTTCGGGGAGATCTTCGTGTATGAAATGCCCCGCTTCCGGGAACACCTGTAGCGCGTACTTGCCTGGTAATCGCCTATTAGTCTGGGCTGCGCAAGCTCGGGCGCTGGGGGGTGGAAGATCGCATACCTTGCATCTGGCCAATGGTCAGCTCTGTGTCTAGCCGATCCGTCCCGGCAAGCAGGAGCATCTTGCCGCCCTTGGCCTCGAGGAACTTCTTGCTCAAGCCCACGAACCAGCCCTCCCAGAACGGCTGTGTAGCCGCCAGGTTCGTTCTCCATTTCCACGGACGCTCGTCGCTTGCCGTTTCGTCCAGAACCAAGAGCGCTGGGACGCTGGTCCGCGCCGATATCGAGTTCCGTATCGTGCGTGACCGCACGTGCCAGTCGATACCATCTTTGAGGGTTGCGAAGCCCGTCGGCCGCGTCGAGAGGTACGTCTGCATGCTCTGCAGGGCGTCCATGGCAGAACCCTCGACCACGTCCAAGACGGCGTAGCCGAGAAGGGCGGTACCCAGCTTGCCAGCCTTGGCCAGCTCCGTAACTACAGCACCGCCAAGCGAGTGGCCGACTAGGATGATCGGGGGCAGTTCCGGCCACTTCATCTGCTGCTGAGCCAGGGTGATCACGTTGAAGAGATCGTCGCTCAGGGTCCCGAGCGTTAGATCAGCCTTGTCCCCCTCGGGCGTCTGGGTGGAACCATGGCCTCGGGCATCGGGAGAGAGTATCCCGGCCGACGGGAGCCGCTTCCTGATCTCGGAACTGAGAACGGCAAATGAAAGGCCTGACGACCCTGCGCCGTGGTGGGTGACAAACAGCGGCCCCTTGCCTACGGGCGAGGTGAGATACGCATGGTATGTAACGCCGGGCGCGCTTTCACCTGGCTCCAGGAACAACTCCCGCTCAAAATACGTGGTCCACGGGATTTGCTCCATTCCCCTACCCCGTCCGGCGCTGGCAGAGTGAGAGGTGAGCATGTGATCACGTTCATGGAGGTTGAGCTCGACCTACCCCAGCGGCCGAGCAAACAGGCTGCGGCTTGGTGATGGCATGATGGTACCCGCGGAAGAAATGGAGGAAGCAGACGACGAATCGTCGTCGGGGGCATCGGACAACTCCGAGATGGAGTGTTCCTCGCCGTCCTCCTCGACTTCGGCTGGTGGAGGCATGGCTTTGAATCGCGCTTTGAAGAGATCGCTCATAGTGAGCAGCCGGGGCGCGGGGAGATAGAAGAGAAGAAGCGATCTGGAGGCTAATCCATTGCCCGGGGGGGGGGGGAGGACTGAGGTACCAGAAGTCGCACAGCCCAAAGTACTTAGAAGTGCTTCGATGCGAGACGTACGTGTGGTGCACCACGGTCCTAGTATTTACGCGAGCAACCACGACGAGCAAAGGGCAGCTTGAAGTCCCGATGTCAGATGCCTAAGGTCAAGCGCCTATGGAGGGGCAGGCGCTGATGTATCACTAACTGTTAGCAAAGTCCGTAACTGGCGCAATATGTGGCTCAGCCTTGAGAGAATTGTTAGTAGACTAGCCTGCGCCCAGTAGCCACTCCCACCTATCCGGCAGCTACTTCGTACCACTCTACCCCCATCTCCCGTATTTGTTATACGTGCATACTCCGTACTGCTGCACTTCTTGAGAACTTCTTCGATCTATTTCGAGGAAGCCACTTCATCCATGGTGCTTTAAACCAGCCCTTGAAGAACCCCCAAAACTGGCCAAGGGATAAAGAAAAGAGAAAAAAAGAATATATTTCAATCGCCGAGGTATGAGAGGCGGTGCAAGGTATAGACTCTTGTTTCTTTACAGATTGGTTTCTATCTGACAGTAGGCTACTAGGCCGATAGCCGGCCGTTGATTATCATTTCCCTTGGTTTCACCTACCAGCCGCCATCAACAAGATAGCAACCCGTTTCAGCCAAGGTTTCCGATGCTATGCGAGGCTCCCAATCGCAGGAGGCACCGCACTTGTCGGGGTTTTTCAGTACACAAAAAGGAATTGGATAAATGCAGATTCCGTGATCCGAGGTATCAATAAGGTGTCGTCCATGTCCATCCCCTTCTTCGCTGGCTCGATGTGTAGCCATGTTAGGTACTTGTAGAGCGTCACTTATATGCAATGAAAATAGTCATCATCCCGTACAAATACATCTCCCATTAAGAGGCGCATCGCCCCTAGTAACCGCCCCTGTATTGTCCACCATAGTTGTTGTAGTTGTTGTAGTTGTTGTAACCGCCGCCTTGGCCGTAGCCGCCTTGGTCATAGGGTCCTCGTGAGGGGGGCGGCGCAGGTCGGTAGCTGCTGCCTCCGTACGGGTCATCGCTGTAGCCCACGTTTGGCAACGTTGGCTGGCGACCCACCGGCGCAGCGCTCGACATGAGGTTCTCGCTGCTTGGGTTGCGGCCGTTGTAGCCAGATGCGGGCGTCAGCGGGCGGTAGCCACCACGGTTGTCCATAGCCGGCGAGGCGACATGGGCATATCCAGGCTCCACGCCAAGGTACTGCTCCGACCCGGGACGGTTGCCAACCGAAGGGACATCATGCACGTCGTGGACGCCCGTCTTGGCCATTGAGAGCGAGTCGGTTGCCGTGTTGGACTGCTTGCGGTCAAGGAGCAGCGAGTTGCGCGCATCCAAGGGCGTGAGGGTGTCCATGTCTCGCATTTTCTCTGAAAAAGAAAGTTAGCATCATGCTTCAAGAAGGGAGTTCTACGCCGAGCGAGGGAGCCTAGGGGTGAAGACTTACCCAGGTCCTTCCGCCTCTGGCGGTGAGGGTTTTGCCTGCAGCAGGAGAGAAGTGCGTTCCAGATGATCAAGATGGCGAGGATGCCCGTCATGGCCGACTGTACAGCGATGAGGACAACGCCGGTGACGGTCTGGGTGGTCTGCTGAATGCCGAACTCCTCGACGAAGACGAGGATGCCTGCCACCGAGAGTACCCGCACAACCTGAATAATGATGTTGATGACGTTGCCGGCCTTGCGCTCGTACGGCCGGCTCCATAGCAGGAGTATAAGCATGATGCCTTCGACCGAGAGCAGCGCAATCGTCTGAGCCATACCCTTGCCGTCGGCCGCTGCCACAACAAATCCTTTGACGAACATGTAGATGATAGTGGGCACAAAAATCCACCAGTAGTCCTTCCGGTATGACTCGTAGAACAGACTGTACTTGACCCAGATGCTCTTGTTCTCGTACAGACCACTGGCGTCACCCTCGGTGTTCTTCAGCTTGCGGGCGGTGCTCCAGATCTTCCACGAGAAGAAGAAAAGGATACCCGTGAACAGGCCAAGTGTCACGCCAGCCAGGGTCTTGGCAGCCCACGAATCGCCATTGGTAAACTGGAAGACGCAATAGAGAACCCAGACGCCGTAAAGCAAAAGGATCAGCGAAGTGATGGCGCGGGCAATCGAGCCCCAGTAATGCTTTCGGAAGCCAGCCAGAGACTTAGGAAAGCTGCCAAACAGCGCCCAGATCTCTAGGATGACCTTGACGAGCAGGATGCCGACTGCGATCGCGGCAATGACAATGGCGACGATGAGCAAGACGGTCATGAAGGTGTTGGCCGATGGGATGCTGAGCAGGTTCACATAGGCCTGGATGCCCTTCACGGCCATGCGAATGCTCTCTGTGGCACTGTTGGGGTCAGTGGCGTTGCTGGTGTCGGTGGTCACGCTGGTGCTGATCTGCCGGGACGTGAGGAGCACGAAGTGATCAGCAGCCCTCTTGAAGATGGCCGACTTGTTGGTGAGCGCCTCCTCGGACCCGTCCGGGAAGACCAGGGTGGCGTTATGAAGGGCTTCGACGCTGTCCAGGGTGAGGTTGCCACCCGTCTTGCCCCGGAAGTTGTCGATGGACACCTGGAGCTGCGTCCACGGAATGAGGCCAGTGGAGAAACCGAAGCTCTTTGTGAAGGACCGGTACACCTTGGGATAGTTGACCGAGAGCATACCGTTCATGGCCAGACCCTGGAACCAGCCAAACACCTCCGTGAAGCTTGGGCTGACGGTTCCCGTGCCCCCAACCGAACTCCCTCCGGCAGCGGCGCTTCCTCCGGCCACAGTGGCTGAGATCGCAGACGCACCGGCAGCCACGAGAGCGACTCCGGCGACGGCTGCGGCGACATACGAAACAGCGGGGACGCTCGCCGTCTTTCCGTTTGTGACCTGAGACTGGATGCAGGCTACCTTCTCTTTCGTTTCCTTGGACTCCAGTGTCAGGGTAGCCATGGCTGCGATATCGGGAATCTGGAATGCGATGGCAGGCACTAAACTAGCATACTCGGCGGGAATGGCCTGGGTACCATTGGCGGAGAATGTGCCCGCGGGTACTGGGATGTGGTTAGCAAAAGCATTACGCCTCGGCGAAGGAGGCAAACGAGGGGTGGTCTGCATACCTGGACAGAGCTGCGTCACGAAGGTAGACTGGTCGCAGGGGTCGAAGCTGTTTGAGTAGATCTGCGTGCCATATGCTGTAACGTTTAGAGTTGCCGTCACATTCTGGATTTTGGTGCTTGTTCCTGCTACATCGAACGATACCGTCTTGTCGGCATTGTTGTACTTGATATTGACCTTCTGTACCTTGATGTCGGCGTTGGTGTTACAAGAGCTGAACCCTGATGTCTCGAGGATGTCGTCGGCCCGTACGCCCTGTACCAAAGCAGCTCCAGCTAGCAGTGCGCTCAGCAGTAGCCGCCGTGGGCTCCGGCTGGTGATAGTTGAGCCCTTCATCTCTGTTGCTGAAGCGGGGTAACCGAGTATCGTGATGGTCCTCCTGCTCGGAAACCCTTCCTCCCAGCACCTGTCAGTGTCGGTGTATCGCCTGTCCCCGGCGTTGGTTCTGAGTGCACTCTGCGCAGATGCCTCTATCCTTCCCCCTTTCGTGAGTTCGTTCCTAGAAAAAATGAGTATCGTTTGTTTATCGAACTTGGGTTGCTCAGGCGTCGCCAGCGGGTCTCGGGCTCAGAAGATAGACATATAAAGGAGGCCTCGAGACTGGTCGGGAAAGAAGTGGACGAAGAACCAATGAGAGCAACAAGTTATGACGTTGAACAAGGCGGCCGAGGGTCAACCTGGAACGAATGGAAATATAGAAAAAGTCGAGCTTGTTGTTGGGCAGCAGGACAAAAACCGGATTTGATCTCTGGACTGAGCCTCCACTCGAACCGCAACTTGGACTGAGCTGAGCCCGTATAAAATGTGGGCAAGCAGGGACGGAGGCCGGCAAGCAACGAAGGGAAGGAGCAAAAATAAACCTGAACAGCCACCCGGCGAGCACCAGCGCAACGGAAAGAATCTAGGCCAGTGTAAGCCGGTGGCGTCGGGTAACGAAAGGAATTGGTCGAAAAGAAGCCACGGGCTACTGCAACGACGACAAAGAAGCGAGGGAAAAAAAAAAAAGGCCCGGGAAGCGAACGACAGGCGGAGAGATGCTGAGGAGGACGTGCATGTGGGAGAAGAGGCGATGAGAGGGCGAGCGCCTCCCACCATCAACGTGGATGATGGATGCGCCTGCCCAGTCGAGCCACCAGGGGCCCCCGTGAGCGGGCGGCTGGGCCTGGTGATTGGCCGATGTGCGTCTGCAACCCCGGGCTGGCCAGCGCTGAGGGGGCGCCGGCTGAGACCAGTCGGGAGGCCGTCAACGCTGGTGCGGGCCACCGGCTGCTCGGCCACGCCACCAGATACACGAGGGACCCAGCTTTGGTGGGCAGGACTTGCATGTGCGAAAGCGCGGATGGAGGGGCAGGCGACCAAGGGGACGGGCTCGCCTGTGCCTCGTCTGAAACCGTCGTGGGAAAGGGGGCTGCGCCTACCCCGTATTGGGCCCCTCGGCCCGCCTAGCGAGTCCAGCTGATTGGCCCTGCTGCCATGGCGCCTCGGCCGTCTCTGGCGAGCGCTCTTTCACTTGGGGTCTTCTGAAACCGCTTCGACCATCGAATTTGGCGAGACCCTCGCTCGTCTACGGTACTACCCTCGATGCCAACCCGTTAATACTTAGGCTGTTGACGCTTCTCCGTAATAATCTTCCCTTTCTCGCCCTCTAAACGCCGCACGCCAAGCGGGGAAAACTGCGAAGGTGGCAGTCAGGCGCTTCGTCCATGGAAACACGAGGTAGCCAGGAAGGCAAAAAGCGCAAGCCCCGCTTACTCCAGAGCCCAGCTGCTCCCGACTAGTAGGCGCATCTAAAAAAAGGTGTCCTCCTGCTAGTAACGTTATCTTCTAGCGGACCTGGCTGTCGAGCGGCTCTTCGCATTTAGTGCACCGGAATGGGGATCGTCGCGTCAACCGAATCCCCGGGGTGCACCGTCCTGCCGGCTCACAGTCAGATCTTCAGTCCAGAAGGTCTCGTCCGATGTTTTCCCAATGAGGGTGCCATCCGAGCAGGGGGTGTATCACATTGCCCCAGAAGGGGACTGCTCGTCCCCCATCCCAAACTGCGCTACTGTATTACACTGCCAGATGTAGCGCCTCCGCCACGATTTTGCGAAGCGCACATATAGAATACCACGTATGTACAGCGTTTATCTCTGGCACATGGGTTGGGAGGAGTGGAGGGGCAGGTAAAACACGCAACAACGCGCAACAAAGGGACTGGTCTGGTCGCCTTTGAGATAACTGGCGGTTCCACTTCTTCATTCGGACCTGAACAAAGGGCACCCCAGAGCTCAGGATTGTTTCTTCTGGTTTTTTTTTGAGATCGACTGAAAGCCGCCCCTGCCGATTGGTGGCCAAGGCCGTCTGGAAAAGTTGGCCAGATGGGGCTCAGTGGCTGTGGTGCCAAGCTTCAAAGCGATTGGTTTCGTATTTAGTATAACAGAGTCCCACCACCCTGGGTACGTTATGCACCTGAGGACCGCAAAGGCCCAGCATATGGGTAAGGTACCTAGGTAGGCAAGGTAGGTAGGTATTGGGCTCGGGCAGCTTTCCTCGCCTTGCCCCCTGCGAGAGCAAGGCTGGCCCAAGTGATAGACATTGCACTTCATATGCCAGCCCCGCCAAGTGGTGTTCTACAATCGTACTATACCACGCGCCGGCGCATCATCCACTGCAAACTCCTGCGTTAGTCCTCGCTAGTCGCCGAGCCCGGTTCTCCAAGGACTCGAAGATGTGTGCGAATCGCTGACGACTCACTCCACAACCCTTGAGGCCCTAGAATGCGTTTCCATTTTGATCTTCTCAGCCGGTCGTCCGTAAGTTCCTTCAGGTGTGGCTTCATAGCCCGTTGCCGGGGCACCAACGAAGAAGCCGACTATTAGCGGGGAAAGAGCCCGGAACCATGCCCGTTGCCCTTGTTCTCGCAGTAGGATGATGTGTTAAGGAGGAGCGCATCCCGGGCGGCAGAGGCGGTCACGAGAAGATTTGATAGAAGATGGAAGCGGCGGAGACCGTGGCGCGACAGATCAGAAATCTCATAGCGCTGACCAAGAGAGCTTCCCAAGACAGGCTGATGCCAAAACCGAACGCACTGCCGAAAGCACGCACTGCCCTCAGCAGGATGCCGATGGTGACATTTAGCGCGCGCTGTGGCCGTGCCGTTAAGCGCCTAGCCAGCGAGCGAGTCGGTCGTTCGACAAGTGCAGGCCTACCAATTGAGGAGATAAATTCCACCCAGGCTTCCCAGGCTTGAGGATGAGATGATGCGTGCCTTGCTCTGTGGCATCTGCCATGTTCTTGGCCTCCCAGGCATGCTTCTAGAGCGCTTTCAGCTAGATGAGAATGCCGGTAGACGGGCTTAAGACGACCCATGTCTAAGCCACCGCCATGGGCTAGAATTTTTCGAGAATCAACTCGAACACTTCTATTCCCCCCACTGTGCCTCTTAGGTCCCGCCGCCGGGATCCGGCCCCTTACGGGACGGTCGGCCACGGTCTATACGGCAAGGCCGTTGGAGAAGGCCAACTCGTGCTACCAAGGTCAACGAGGCTACCAACACCGCAGCCGAGGCTAGCCAGTCACTAGAGTAGTCTAGAGTCGTGATGGCTCTAAGGCTGTCTATTGAGATGCGAGATACCATCCTAGGTAAGAACCTGATTGCAAGTCTAATTTGATCCATAATCCCCGAGACACTAAGAAAGTCGTTACTTGGGTCCCCCAAAGACACCCCTTCGGGTAGCCCTTTGCATTTCCGTCGTCAAATACTGTCATGTACCCCGTCCCCTCCCATCGTCAAGAAAGACAGCCTGTTTTGCGTGTGCTGGTCGTAACGAGGCGTTACAGTCTACCTCTCCAGTTCTGGCACCGGTTCTGGTCCCTTGAACAGTGAACACATAGACGAAGTCCCGAGAAGGAAAGAGGGCGCCCCAGGTCGTGCAATGTGTGTGTACATGTTCCAGTGTAGAAACGAAAGCGCAACCCTTCCGTCTGCGCGAAAGGGTTTTGGATCCACCGCCATATTCACCGCGCATATGCAAGAAATACCAAAGTCCGCAACAAAAGTCCTCGTCGCCAAGGTAAATGACGCTGATTTCCAGTCGCCAAGAAGGGTATCAAAAGGAAGAAAGTGACAAGAAGAATCAGGCACATGGCAAGTGCCAGAAAATCAAGAGCCGGACGACTCGACTACAGGCTGGGTTGGCAAAGGTTGAGGAGTGGCCCCATCACTGGGAGTAAAAGTTGCCCTGTCCCTGGTTCGGCGAGTGGGAGAAGGGTGACACGGAGCCTTGGGGTGTATACTGGTCTGCGCTCACCGCACTTGAGGGGTCCATCATGTTGTACTGCATATGTCCAGCGGCCGGGTCCTGAAGACCCAGAGCATTCATTGTCATAGCAGGAAAGGATTCGGTATCCGGCGCTACTGAGATGTAGCTGTTCGGGCTTGTGATGTACGTCCCCACAGGCATGCCACCGAAGCCCTGTGTGTTCAGACTTGGGTATCCTGGAGGGACTTGCTGAACATTGTGCATCTGCCCTGCCGCCAGCCCTTGCTGGGCCATAGCATGTGACATGTCAGGGTAGTTGTACATGCCCGGGAAGTCTTGTACCATCGGCTGGAACATGAACTGAGACGGCTGCGCGTTCGGGAACGCAAGATGGCCCGCCTGGCGATTCACAGGCGTGTGAGCCGACGCCGGCGAAGGAGTGAAGCCTTGCGGCTCCTGCTTGACGGGGAAAGTGGCAGTAAACGGGCGCGGGGGAGGGTCTTGGACGGGACTGATGATAGTTTCCGCGTCTAGGTCGGCGCGAGCGACAAGCCTCAGGATGGGCAGGCTGATCTGCTCCATGTGCTTGGCGAGGTGAACTGTGAGCTTCTTCCAAGTCGGGAACTCCTTGCCACAGAATCGGCACGGCTCGTCCTTCGCCGTGATGGTGGTCTCGGCATGGCATCGTTCCACTTTCTGCCAGGTCGGGTCGGCTCCGCCAGCCCTCTTGATCGCAGCCTTAGTCTTAACCCTGGGCTCAGCAAACTTGTGCTCACGCACGAGATGCTGGAGGAAGTTATCACGGCGGTAGCAGATGTGGCGGCAGTCCTCCACGTCGCAGGTCCACCATTCGAGGTGCCGGTGGCCCTCATTCTCGTGGCGGACCCAGTCGGCCTTCCGCTTGAACATCTTTGGCTCCCTGCACTTCTCCCACGTGCAGGTGAAGGGCTGCACGTCCTCGTGAACGTGCTTGGTCCAGTCGGAGGGCTTCTGGAACTTCTTGGTCGAGAAGCAGAGCTGGCACTCAAACTCGGCAGGGAGCGTGGCGGTCGGGGGCATGGGGATGTCCTGAGGGAAGCTTTCTTGGGTGATGGCGCCCTCGAGGGGGGTCATGTCGCCATCGGAGCCCTCAAATCGCGCGGAGAGCGGGTCAGGCATGCGAGGATCGCCCTTGACATCTAAGATCTGCGCGGTGCCGCCTTGGGCAATACACAGGGTGCCAGATGGGCAAGTGCCGGTAGCGTTGTATTTGAGGTGCTTGACCTTGTTGTTCAGGAGGTGCTTGTAGCGCTGGATCTGATGGTAGGCTATCCGATCCACAAGGTAATTATTGGCACCCGCGAGCATCGGGTTCAGCTTCAGAATGTGCTCGCGGAAGCCATCCATGTTGGGCTTGATTTCGTCAATCAGCTTAGTGGCCTCTCCCTTCATGTCCGCATCCTCGTACAGATCGTCGTCGTCGTCATCGTCATCGTCCAGATCCGCACCCGCCGACTTGGGAAGCGACGCAACGGGCGGGCCGCCTGTTTTCTTCCACATGTCGGCGAGGCCCGAACCGGTCTTGGAGATGTCCGATTTGCTCCGTATTCGGTTCAACGGCTTCTTCACGCTAAGCGAGAATCCGCTCGGGCTCTTTGGGGAGGTGATGGGTGTGCTGATAGAGCCGCTGCGGGCATGAGTCGCTCCGATGGACGCCATGTTACTGCCCATAGCCACGAAAGCTGTGTTGATGCTCGGCGTTGGAGCCCTCTTACCCCAGCTCAAGCTACGGTTAGGAGGGGCGAGTCCCTCTTTCCGTTCGGCGGGCTCGTTGGGCGTCGAAAGATCGTCCTCTTGTTCGGGCCGAGACCGCTTGAAAGTCGAGCTGGGCATCTTTGTGAGACGGCCGCGAAGTTCCTTGAGGATGCTCGGTCGGCGGCTGTCGCCACGACTAAGAGAAAGCTTTTTAAGGAAGTTACCGCTAGTAATGCCCTCAATGTCCGAGATGCTAGGCAGGCTTCTACGTCGCGTGCCCCACGTGGCAGCACGAGAGACAACAGATTCATTGTCTTTGCACATCCTCTCAAACCTCTCAATCGCGCCCTGAGAGCTTAGCGGCTGAGTGCTGCCGTTGGCATCGTCTGGGCGGTAGATGGGGAACAGAATCGGCGCATCAGCCCAGTTGCGATCGCTGCGCATGATGCCGACATCTTGCTCCGTCACCTCGCCGCCTTTGTCGATAAAGTAGGTCTGTCCCTCTCGGGGGTTGTTCTCGGTCTCGTGGCCAAGGGCGATCTCCCTCGTCGTGATGCCATCCGGATCTTCGCTCGTCATGAGGCGTGGCGGCTGCGCAGCATTGGGGTCCATCATATCCTTTGCGCTGGCCAGCCAATCGCCGACCTCTTGGTTGCGCTCCTCGACCTTCCTGTTGGCTGCAAGCTCGTTCATGCTAGGCACTTCGGTGGTCGGCCGGTGCTCTGGATCGAGACCCCCGTGACCGGTAGCGGCATTGGGGACCCAGCGGCCGCCATCATCGCGGGGCGCCGAGGTGATCAGGCCACCCTGCTCCGAGTAAGCCAAATGGCTGTCATCGGCGCTGACTCCGGGCCGAATGACGTTGTGGTGCGCGACCGCGCCGGAGAACTGAACTTCCGTCTCGTCCTTGCCCCAGTACGAAACTGTCACGCGGGGGCTCTGTGCAGGCATAACCAGGGCTGCAGGCGCCAACCCGTCGTCGCTGGACTGGCCGCTGCCGCTGGTGTCCGGGGTGAGCTGGGTCGGCTGGGAGAAGTCCAGCGAGACGGCGAGGGCCTGCCTGGGCGGCTTTGCGAGCTGCTGCGGCGAGATGGACTCCGGGTACTGCTGGAAAGCCGCCTGGGCCGTCTTCCTGTCCGTCTGAGGCGATGAGGTATGGAGCGAGGGGGTCTGATCGGGACTTATGGGACGGTAGACGGCGCCGTCGGGGCCGACGTTGAGCTTATTTGGCGCAAACTGAGTGCCCGCCGGCGCGGTCTGGTGGTTGGTCTCCGGCTGGACAAAGTCTGGTTCGAGGAAGGCGGGAGAGTGGCCGTTGACGTTGTCGAAGTCGACGCCGAAGAATGGGTCGTCGCCAGCCTCGCTGAACTCGCTGGACTGGTAGTTGACACTGAGCGTGGACACGGACTCGGCTGGCGTGTTCTCGTTCAGGACAGGCGATGCGTTGTTGCTGTTCACGTGGAAGGAGGAATAAGGGGAGAGGTGGCCCACGGCACCTGTGTCAGCCTGGTGGACGTGGTGCGGCTGGCCGTCGACGTTGCGGGGTTCTTGCACTCGGTCTGGCCGAGTGCTGTCGACCACGGACGGCGGGTAGTAGGCGTAGGCCGAAGACATGGCTGTAGAGGCGGGTGAGGTTAGGTCTCTGTCTGTATTTATTTCGAAAGTCCGGGGAAGGCGCCCCCGATCCTCAGCTCCCGACTGAATGTCAGGCAGGAGTGGCCTTGTCGAGAGTCATTCTCTTCTGGAAGAGGAAATGAGTCGGTGCGGCTGCGCGGCGGGGAGCAAGTGTCTATTCACGCCGCACTCGAAAGGGCCGACCGAGCGGACTGGCAGCACACGCAGACAAGAAGGCGTTGGGATCCAAGGCGGAAGGTATGCGATGCGATGCGATGGGAGGCAGCGGCCTTTGTCGCGAAACAAGAATTTCACAATCGGAGATGCGTGGTCAGAAGGCAGAGATCGGGGGAAAGTTATGGTTGTTGCGCAAGGTGGTCGACAAGAGTGGCCCGGGAAATGGGGGGGCGATGCACGCGCTGTTGCTAGTGTGGGCTACCGAGCGTTGACGGCGCTGGAGAGCGCTTAATGGGGTGCAAGGGGCCTTTTCAGCCCTGGGCACGAGCTTTACCCAGTCGGGAGGGACAGGGAGATGTATGAATGGCCGCCCGCGCCAGGCTCTGTATTCATGCACCACACCAAGGCCGGCCTCGAAACCGAAGACCGCGAGGGAAGCTGGTTTGAGAAAGGAGGAATGGCGGACGAGGAGAAGACGAAAGGAGGAAGACGAAGGAGAAAGGTGACGGAAAGGCAATTGCGCCGGTCGCCGCTCAAGACCGGGTCGAGGCAAAGAGTTCCAGACGAACAGTCCCAAACCAAACGCAGAGAAGGTTAGGTAAAAGAGGGACGGAGATGCTGGTTGTTTTTTTCGCTCGTTTTTTTGGCTTGCTCTCTGAGACCAAAAACATGTGAGAAGCCACACTTGTCGTGGGGGCAGGACAGGGGGGCCAGAGAACGCCAACAGTTGCGCCTTAAGGTGGCAGCGCCCCATGGGACCCCGTCGCATTCCCAAGAGCACTGGTGGCATCGAGATCGGGGAGGCGTCGACTCGACAGAGCCGGGGGGGGCTCGACAAAGGGGGCACCAGAGAACGAGGGCGTAAGCAGGTTGGCAGGCACGCAGGTAGCACTTGCTAGGTGGGAACAACCAGCTCGGCAATTCCCCTAACCATCGGGACAAACACCCACGTCAGTCGCGGGGACCCATCGATAGGAGAAAGGGGGTGGTTGCAAGAATGCTCAGCTGCCCCGCCGGGTCCCAGGCCGGGGCACCTCGTGTCACTGGGCGCGGGCGCGGCGGGCCTTGCTGGTCGGTGCCCTTCGCCCTCTCGACGAGCAAAAGAGCAGTCCAGCAAGTCCAGCGACGAGCCCAGCACGCCAGCCCATAGGCGGGGTGGCAGAGATACGCCTGTTCAGGCAGATCGGCGGGCTAAATCGCTGCAGAGCCACACAGCCGCCGACCCGCTGCCGTCTCGTCTGCGGTCGGGCTAGTGAGGTGCAAGCCTGCGGCTCGAGGGTCCCCACCAGCCCCCATGCCCACTTTAGACAAGGCATTCTAGTAGCTGTCCACCCAGAGTGAGGCGCAGGCTCCCTCCCTCCTCGTCCCTCCGTGGGCACACAGGTGAGGCGTTTTCTCTAGGGCAATGATGACATGGCACGGCGGCCCGAGACAGACGATTCGCGCCTTCGGTGTCATTCGTCGCGCGCGGGACGAAGATCGGGAAGGGACTTGGCTTCACCGAGTCCCGGATGAATCTGGCGACCGGTCTTCCCTCCAAAAAAAAAAAAAAAAAGGGACCAGGGCCCTAAAAAAAATTTAGAGGGGGGTGAGGGGCCGAAAGGCAGAGAGAGCTGCGCGAAACCAAAGATGACAGTCCCGAACGGCGATGGCCGATGGACGACGGATGATGAATGATAGCTTTGCCGGCCTAGCAATGGAGCTGCCTCCTCTCGCTCCAGCGCTGTTGCGAAACCGCAACCCGGCCAGCTTCATGCATATTCACCACCACTGCCCCCGCCAGGAGACACCGCGGAGGACGCTGTCGCGCGAGCGGTCGTCCTCCCGACCGACTCTCGTGTGCCCGGTCTTACATCGGCCAAGTCTCCAGACAGGACAGCGGACCGTCTCACTCTCGGGTGTGGTCCATTGGCCTGGCGGCGGATGTGCCGCTCGCCGCAGGGAGCCACACTCCCACGGCACACCGGGGGAAGACTTCGCGAATTCGCGCAGCCAGCACAGCCACGATGGTGCCTATTGCTCGCCCCTGTCTCTCCGCCTAGCCGGCCAGCATCGCTCCGTAACAATTCGAGGAACTCGAAGAGCTCGGAAAGGAATTCTGGACATTGGATTTACAGATCCATCGGCCGTGCTGGGATGCGCGCTCCATGGTGCCAACAAGCCTACCCTTTGAGACGCCCGAGAGTGAAACAGCTCGGATCGAAGGCCCAAGAAAGTCCCACCCCGAACATGCCTTTCCCCACGATCTACGACAGGGTGTGATCCCACTGGGGATCCACCACCTCCGGCCGACAAGCGCCGCTTGCAACCCACTAGCCGCCCGCAGGGGCCTCCGCCCGGGGCCAGTCAACCGGCCCGTAGCCCGCGACCGTGTTTGCCATGTCTGTGTTAAAAAAAAATATATTTAAAGAAAAGAAAAAAAAAGAGAGAAAGGAGAGCACGCAAACAAGGCGCGCTGGAACCACTCTCGACCACGACGGCGACGGCGACGGCGACGGCCACTGCCTTTTGCCTCTCATGCGCCTCTGCTGCTGCCGTCGTGAATGGGAAGACTTGAAGTCGACTGACACCAGCAATGTCGCCCATGCCAGGGATGGCCCTTCGACACATTCTTCCCTTGTCCCAAAAGTTGGCGCCAAGCAGGGTCCACGGTGCAGCATCTGCAGGGCCAAGAAGGGCTTCGAGCACCCTATCGGGGTGGGAGCCATCTCCATAGAACCAGGATCTCGATATTGCTGCCATGTATTATCGCTCGCCGTCGCATGAGAGAGACGCGGTCGGGCGGCCAAGGGACGGGCAGTCGATACCGCGTGGCTAAGCGACACCCCGCAGCTTCACGGCGCAAACGAGCTAGACCTATCAAGATCATGGCCTCCGTGCGGCAGTACCTGTCTTGCCCCATGTCTCACACGGACCGTTGACAGGACCAGTTTGCCCATGCGACAGGCAATCTGTCGCGAGTCGCCTGGCCTGGCCGGCCCTGCCTACGCCTCAATCCGCTTGTAATGCGAGTGTCTCGTTATTGCTGCATTTACAGAACTCTCGGGGCATGAGCGTGCATCGCCTTGTTTTGCCGCCTGTCCGTCCCATTCGATGGTCCTGTACCACAGCCCGGACGGAGTGTGGGGTGCGAGCGACGCCCGCACCGCGCAGCGAGTCAAGCGATTCAGACGAGACAGATTGAGACCAGGTCGAGGGAACTAAGCCAACCGGCCAACCGGCCTACCTACGAACTCCCATATGCCTTCGTGTTTGATTGATCAGCGCCGGCTCCCCCCAATCGGCTCGTTTGGGAAGGCCAAGCATTGCTTAGCTGCTTATGAGCACTCCTTTGCCTTGGGCGCGCCACGCCACAAAATGCATCAAAGAACGCAGCCACCGCCAAGTGTGCCCATATTACTCACTGCAAACAATGAGGTGAAACGTCGCTCTGGGGAACAATTAGATATCAGTTTTCGGAAACACATCAAAGCTACCGTGCGCCATCTGAATCTCTCCGTTTGAACGCAACTGGGCAGCGGTGGAAGCGTAGCAAAGGGGATCGGCGTATACCGAAAGTCTGTGGCATGCTAGAGCTAAAGCGTAGCGGAGAACACGACGAAGACTTTCTAGGCCACGATGATATAGCCATGCCAGGACCTTACCATAACTAAATAGATCGAACTACTAGTGGTCTCTCGGCACAGCACCATATTGGTAACCTCTAACAGCCCGACTATACGAAGTGCAGGTTGAGCTCGGGTTCATCGATGTCGTCGTATAGTAATATTTGCAGTAGACGATAAAATCCACAAGCCAACTACCAGGAGCACGGCGGGCACGACCCACAGTGGCCACTATCCATTAAAAGAAGCCGAACGTCCCCTCTGATCTTTTTGCGCTACAGAAGCCACCCATTGCCGTTGCTATGTGACCGGCCTCCGTGACCATTGTTAGCAAAGGAAGAGGTTTCAACGACAGCGAAGGTCTCGGACCACTCACACTAAATTAGTATTCCGTAATGAGTAGCTGGATGCCTAATAAGGAAACCAATACCCTGAATTTCTCCGTAGGCACTACCACATGTTGTACCATGCTGACGCAAACACCGGGGGTGCTACGAGAAGTCTTCAACAAGCACCAGTCTCCCTATCGCCGGCCAAGAGTTCGGTAGTGTGTAAAGCTTATATAGGTCCGCATTTAAGGGTTTATATACGGGGCCAAGGGGTCCTGTCTAGCCCATCACAGAAGCTATGACCTGACAAGCCGGCCGCGCATGACAACCTTCTCAAACTTGCGCATGGAATTCGATCGTCTATCAAGCTCTGCATCACGCGATAACTCAACGAGATGCACGTTGATCGGGACAAATAACCACCATCTGTGCAAAATCTACAAATATTAGCGTGTCAAGCTCTTTGGACGTAGTAGGAATCGTCCTCATTGCGGCTCCTAGGCTTCCTGATGATTACCGGCGTGAACAATAGTGTCGAGTATATAGAGCCCAGTCATAGACTACTAGTACCCTGTGATCATCAAGGAAGTATCTTACAACACGAGTCGGTGCTTCCCTGCGTCTGTTTCTAAAGTGCTATAACTACTGCATCAGTAAACTCCTACCTTGCCCATCGTATGCTCCAACTTAAAAACTTGAGCGGGTGGAAATGTTCTCAAAGATGCTCTAGTACAAATTTATTGCTCCCTCAGCCGCAGGCTATGCTCTTACACGTGCCTTGTGCGTCTAGGGTCACATGCAGTTGAGGTAGTTTTAGACCTAAGATGGTATGACTTACGTATTCCCGATCCCACTACTCGGCGAAGCACACCACCGCGGCGCCCTTCATAATAGAAGGCTCCGCCTGTTCCTCAAGTTAGAGGTACCTTCTCTACCACCAACCCCTCTGCCCGACGGCATACGCTCTTTTCTACGCTTGGGCCAGACTGCAAGGCAACAACATGCCATCCCCTGCCTCTACAGTGGTGTTTAAGGCCATGGAGTTGGCGGAAAGAGTGGATATGGATTTGGAGATAGGTAGTATCTCCTCAGACGCAGCATCCATGGATATGTCTACTATGGAAATGACATTCTTTCAGTCCATCACTACTGCACTGTTTTGGCAGTGGTGGAGACCGACCGGCGCAGGGCAATACGCAGCGACATGTGTCTTCCTCGTCGTTCTCGCCGTTCTTACGCGCGCGATGCTGGCTCTCAAACCTGTCTTAGAGGAAACAGTCTGGAGAGGCGAAGTTGCCTCTGCGCCCCTTTCTGCACAAGAGCGAGACCTGGAAGACGGCGTAGACAGCTTCGCGAAGAGCTTGCTAGCGAGTGATACGACGCCCATCGAAAACACAGCGCAGAGGTCTACCACAAAAGTGAAGAATCTACCGGATGGCGGTGGGAGCTATCTATCTCTATCACAAGGATTGGTTCCCGTCCAGGCTATCGTCCGGGGCCGCTGGAGGGGTGCGACCATGCTCTCAAGGCTGCTTAGAGCTTTGTATGAATCAGTGCTGGCTGGAATGGGATATCTTTTGTAAGTCATCTAATCTCCTTTCCATCTATCGGCTACTCCGAAAATTTCCACCATGCTGTCCTATCCTAACTCATACCTCATATCAGGATGCTGGCGGTAATGACAATGAATGTTGGATACTTCTTCTCTGTTCTTGGGGGCATCTTTCTGGGGACGTTCCTGCTCGGGAACTTAACTGTGGACGGCGTTGCGAACCGTTGGGATCATTGCTGAATCTGGTGGATAAGATTAATGGCTCCTGGCTATCTCGACGGCCCGTGACGACACTGGGCCCATCCAACTTGTAACGAGAATGAGGCCCAGTATAGCTAGCCATCGATTCTAGCATTGGTAGCAAATTCTTAAGCTAATATTAAGTTAAGGACTTTTGAAGAAAAGAAAAGAAATAGAAAAGAACAACGCATCCAAAACCCAGCAGGCAGATGCTGCGGCTGTAGGCCACTTAGTAGCAGTATTAGCGGTAACACTCCTCCATCAACTACTGCCCCAGCTTCAGACCAATAACATAGACGGCTCATAATGACCGTCAGATTCCCTTGATTAGTTGCCATCAACCATTGTTACAAAACGACTGTAACCGGGTGGTACATATGCCTAGCCAAGCTCCTATTGGCGTAAAGGGGGCCTTTGGTATTGTTCTTATACCCAAGCCGCAAGTCTTGTTATTTGGGAGACTATTCAGAATAAACTATGAAGCAAGATGATTCTCTGCCAAAAGGCAATTAATCAACATTAAACCTCGAAGTCGCTACTTGTTCATCCTCACCTCACGGCTATGAAGTAGATGACGCAAACACCTGCGTCACTCTCTTAGAATACCGCGGGAGAACCGCCTGTGGCATCCAATCAGTCACAGAGAGTAACAACTAAACTGATAAATTCATGAGATACTTCAGACAACTGCAACGAAGCACGTGCCTCTTTAATACTGGCTCTAGCTAGTGGCGGAAGTCAACATACATTCAGACCGCTTACCTAATCTGATGACAGCTTGCCCCCACACCTCGGCCTTCGCTCTCCCAGCCGGAAAGGGCTTCGGATCAAACAGCTTCCCATTCTGCCGGATTCACGGACTTCCAGCCGAGTTGCGAAAGAAGGTTGTTCAATCTACCTTAGTCTACGTCTTGGACGCCAGTCACTCTGTTATTCTTGCTACCAGCCACCGGCGCAACTACAAAAAATGGTGCGTAAACCGGAGAGAGAAGCGGGGGGGAACCGCTGTCGCAGCGAGCATGTCTGACGCGAAAGGAACAGGGTCTCGAACTTCCTGCCTACATTCTCGGGGCACTGACAGCCTCGGGGGGTATCATGGGCTACGCAAGGACTGGTTCTGTGCCATCAATTGTCGCCGGTGTGACGGTCGGCATTCTCTGTGGGTAGCCCCTCTGCTTGTCGAGGAAGCATGTAGCTCACTGCCTAGCAGATGCCCTTGGTGGCTACCGCATCCAGAACAACGAGTCATATGGCGTGGAACTTGGGCTCCTTGCCTCCGTCGTTCTGGGAGGTGCCTCTATTCCGCGCGCCATCCGGCTGCGCAAGCCCGTGCCCATTGTGCTCAGCCTGATCTCGGCCTTCGGCCTCCTCACTTTTGGAGATGAGTTCCGACGCACATTGTAAGAGAGGCGTGAGTTCAACGGGAGCCCCGGGATGGCGAGCTTGGTCTCTATGAGTATAGAATCGATGATTCTCTGTAGTGGGTATCTCTTGTTTAGTCATTGTACACGGAATAGAGACCGCCAAGGCTCGTGTGCCAGTGCTCCTTGCGTGATCCCGATGTGCTGCTTTGGCCCGCTCTGCCGGCAGCATTATATCGTACATTTTTCTTTCCCCTTCCTAATCGACGATGGAGAGTTGAGATGTTCTGGAATAAAATCGCAGGGTATGTACCACGAGGGGGGCAAGTTCGGATGCGTCGCGGCGAGCGGGATTAGCTGTTCTCATCAATTTCCTTCCAAGCCTGTCTGATCTTGTCCCGCTTCTCCTGTGCCGTGGTTCGGTTCTCGCTCTGGTGCTTGACCCTCTCCGCTCGGAGGCATCGGCTGAGCTCTTCCTTCATGCCATTGCACATGCCCATCGACTTCCAGAGAAACCCTTTGGCGTGGCATTCCTCGAAGGCGTTCATGATGGCCTCGCAGCCTGGGATGCCAGATAGCAGTCAGACGGGCCCGGCGCGCTGAAGGTAGGGAGCCATACCGATATTGTCCTTTGTATGCAGGTGAGGATGCATTTTGGCGAGTTTTCTATCGGCAGAAGAGCCCGTGTCAAGCTTGGAATCTCTGCTGGCACTCGCTCCCTGGAGCTGGAAGTGGCGTGACGAAAGACGCACATGCCTTTAGTCGGAAGCCCCAAACATTTTTTTTGCCCCGAGCGAATCCCGACCTCGGGAGCTTGGACCACCTTTTTGGTCTCGCCTGGCTTTTGTTTCCAACTTAGCAAGCGCAAACAAAACTCGGCACACGAGAAACACCTCGACTCTCGTGTCTAGGCAGTCGAAAGTCGCAGCTTCATCGCTGTACCTCACATTATGGCGACTCAGGCGGCACCGTCCAAGAAACAGCAGGGTAACTTGCCCCTCCTACCAGCGCTCGGCGTGCGATGGTCCACTAACTTTTTCTCAGAGCTTCAGCTGCAGTTCACCACATATAAGAATACGCTGCAGCAGTTGGCACAAAAAATCGGCGATATTGAGCAGGAGACGGAAGAGCACAAGTAGGATGACCCCTCTCCTCCTTGTTTAGCACAATCTGGGAAAGCATGGCCGGGCACCGTCGTCATTTTTCTCTCCGATCCTGGTCCTTGGCTGCGTTCTTTCACCGCCTGATGTCTAGACTCACCGCTCATCGCTTCATCCTCGTAGGCTTGTGCTTGAAACCCTGGAACCGCTCCCGGGAGACCGCAAATGTTTCCGGCTTATCAACGGTGTCCTGGTGGAGAGAACCGTTCAGGATGTCATTCCTGCCCTGAAGACCAACGCAGAGGGCTTACGGAAGGTGCTCGATGACCTTGTCAAGCAGTACAAGACCAAGCAGGACGAGCTTGAGAAGTGGAAGGTACGTCACCCCTTCCGGCGCACGCTTACTTTTTTCGATAACACACATTAATGCCCGTCACAGAAGAAGAACAACGTGCAGATTGTCTGAAGCCCAGGACACGGCAGGCCACCGGTTGATGCCCAGGCGAGGCGAAGCCATGCCTACCACAATCGTGGACTGCGTGCGCGCCAGTGAACAAGCTGGGAGGCGACGTTCGCATGCCGGAAACCCCGTGTGCCTTTACGCCCGGCCCCCTTAATGGCCTCAGAGATCGAGATTCACGGTCTAGATTCAGGTAGGGTTGTTAGAGGGAGGTGGCACGACAGAGGGGAACCTGTCCTTTCGTGCTCTCGGTCGGGCGATGACGCTTGGGAAGCCAGAGCCGAGCATTTTTGTGCCAACACGAAGAAGGTGGTGTCGATGAGTTGTACAAACGCATGGTGTTCGGACTGCAGGACTGCAGCCTTGCGGCAGGCGTTAGCGGCAATGGCGCCTCGGTGCCCAACCGGCACGCTGATATTTTTTCTTCCTTGCGAGGCAGCGTTGGGCTTCAATCGGATTGGCATTCCCATCCGCCGGCCATAACCTTGGTACCCTCATTCAGCTAAGCCACCCAAGAGTGGCCAATATTGCCCGAGACATCGTGTTTGGAACTCCTTCGCCGACCAATGCATGCGTGACATCCCCCCCCTTCCACTCGGTTGCTTGGCCTGGCCACAGGAAGCACCTTCTAGTGTACCTACTCATGGCTCCTGCAAGACTGTGGAGGTAGCCCAGACTAGTTCGGGTTGTGCCCCCGTTACTTCATGACGGATTGGATCCGTTTCTCAGG
Source organism: Thozetella sp. PMI_491 (assembly GCA_021432635.1). Lineage (NCBI taxonomy): Eukaryota > Fungi > Ascomycota > Sordariomycetes > Chaetosphaeriales > Chaetosphaeriaceae > Thozetella > Thozetella sp. PMI_491. Next base: position 402,058 of record MU270038.1, read on the forward strand.
CCTCTGACCAGTAGGTATTCGATCCGCCTGATCGGGTTGGTTGTGAGGAAACATAGCGCAAAGAGGAACTGATCTCATTGCTTGCTTCCCCTCGTTCTTGGATCGCGGGACCGGTCCCTAGTTCCTATCGACACAAACATAGATGCGCCTATGGGGACGTTCACCCAGGAAACTAGATGCCTCGGCGCCATCGTCATGGTGGAGACATCAAGACGTGAAACTGCCTGCTTATCGGGCCCCGGGGGCAGCATCCGGGCTCGAGCGTGCACTTTCGGACAGCCTCAGTTCTTTTCTTTTGCTGACGAGGCTCCCCCGCAACGAGCCTAGTGACTTGCTGGGCTCCATGCCTCCTCATGCACCACTTCCTGGCTCGTCCTTTGTCACTCTGACCCTCCGATCAGGGAACGGAGGGTGCGGGACGAGAGAGTGCCAGTTGGCATGGCTGACCCCCATGTTTTGCTTGCATCGCCAACAACGCATCGGGCCACGCTACCTCGGCAGGAGAGGAGGCTGTGATGTATTTTGGTTTCGGCTCTTCGATTTCCAGCACCCGGGTACGAGATCCATTGTGACCCTTCTTATCGCGAAGGAGCTGGAGGTAGGCCGCAGTACGTAATACCTTTGGCACAGGTGCCTGTTGGTGAAGAGGGCCTAATACGTATTCCGAGAAACGCGCCCACACGCCCACACACACCACACACCTTGGACACTCCCTAGGTATCTTTTCGCGCGGGCGCGGGGAGGAGAGCCTGTGGATATCACGGCATCCCCATTTTCGCCTGCCTATCTAGGACCACCCTCTCCCTCGATGCTGCCTCAAACCGTCGCATCGCAAGGTGCTTCTTTGATGTCACATCTACCGTCTTATTTTGGCCCGGCGTCTTTGCATCTTAGAGTTGAGACCCAGAAGCGCTGGCGGCGGCCACGGTTGGTCCGCGGCCATCGGTCGATGTTGACCTCGTCTCCGCCTCATCTGCCCCTCCTTCAACCCCGCCCAATTGGGTGACTCGGCAGCAGTACCCCCCTCTTCGCATTTTTGCCCAATGGAAACGCCAAACGGCGCATGACCGCGGTCATTGGACCAAAAAGCAGGACGAGTCTTGGTCGTTGTCCCGCACAGCCTTGTGCCTCCAGCTTGCCAAGTGGTCCTTTGCAACCTATCGTCACGTCGAACACGCACATGGCATGGATGCGCGCAACGGTCTTCTTACAGGCCCGTTGGGCTCTCGTCAGCCTTCCTGTTCCTGCCTGGTCATTTATCTGTAACTGCCATTGCCAAATCAACGCACGCGCTGGTACACCACAACGGTTTCCGTCGCTGTGGGCCTACGACCACCTCCTTCTGCGGGCAGTCGAGTGGACACCCACCCGCTCTGGCGGACTTGGACGACATCACGGCCGCTAATGGGCATTCGGACAACAAGCAAAGGACTAGTCTACATAGTCGGGTCATTGCATACATGGGAACCCTGAAAGTGCCGGGTCTCCCGCATCGGCTCTGCCTTGGGGACCCCCTCTCCTCCCGAGCCCCCCTCTCCGAAGGCGTACTGATTTCACACACCGCTCCCTCAGCATCATCGACCGAAGCTGAGAAAGAGGGTGTCCGTGTTGCAGCAGAGCCGATGCAATGACACACTAGCTAGGCCTACCTGGAGGCGATTGCTTACCCACCGCGTGCCTTATCCGTAAAGCCGAGTCCCATCGAGCTGTTCGTTTGGGGACACTCCGGCTGTGATCCGCGAAGGTGCCCTGGAATAGAAGCGCCGTGGTTTGGTCTCACAGAAACATGGAAAAAACGGAGCCACTGTCTCCATGTAGGCAGCTAGCTAAGGTACCTAGTTAGTGCTAAGAGGATCCAGGATCCCCTATAGATGGGGTCATGGGGGCCTCTCGAGTCGGGCCGGTGCGAGCAAGAGGCGAGTCTCAAGAGTCGTGCTGTTAGTCCTATACGAGCGAGTCGAAACAGACAACTAGCGCCTGCCGACATCCAGTCATGTTTGCCTAGGTTGTCAGGTAAAAAAATAGATCGGATGGTCAGGAGCTGGTATGGCGAGCCAAATAGAGTGCAGAGGTCGCAGGGACGATCTCCGGGGATGGTGCGGTTGGCACGCGCCTGGGGAATCTGTACCTCGTGGGGCGGTCCTTTTAGCTGCCCTTTAGGCTAGAGACGGAGGTACTGGATACATGAGGGGAGCAGGTTTTATCGATAACGGCTGCTGAAAGCTCTGGCGCTGGGAAGGGGAAGACGGCGCATCCTCGTGTGGTGTGGCCTGGTGTTGACCGCAAAAAAAACGCGGCTGGGGGGGGGAGGGGGGCTCTTGCCAAGAAGACCCGCTTCTCCCGCATCTCTGCCCTCTTCTCGTTCCTCCCTTGAACTTCCCTCCTGCACAAACCCCACGTCTCTTGCAGGACCATCTCGTTCGCGCCCACCGCCTTTGCAAGTCCCATGCATCATCGCCTCTCCTAGAGCACAAGCCAAGGATCAGCGCGCCCGGCCGACAACGCCCCCCCCTTCCTTCAAGAGTAAGAGGCCAAGGATCGCGCACGCCAGCAGCCCTGTTTAATGCGACCGCGACTGCGTTGCCTCCGTCACAGTGTCCGTATGTACCCTGCCGACGGAGGTCATGCGCTACGCATCTCCTCCACGCATTTTTGGGCTGGCGCCGCAACCCCCCCATTCGGTCAAACAAGCACTTTCTGACGCGACTGTGCAGGTATACCATAAGGCACGCAATCAACTGTGGAAACACAGCCAATCCTATCTTCCCCGCGATTGAACAAATAGCTCGACCTTTCGGGGCGGGCCCTTCTCGCGCAGCCAACCAGCATCAATCATCGACCAGTTTGGTGTAACTGCGTCCCCATTGCCGGCGGTTCGGCGCAGAAATACGCACGACTCGTCCTTCAGCTCGTCGAACCCGGGAAACGGAAGCGGCATCGGGCATACAAGCTCAGCTAGCTGGCACCCGCCGCCACCAGTGAACCACCCGCTTGCCCCAACTCTCACTCTCTGGTCTCCGACGGCCGCGCCAACACAGCGCTACGGCAACCGCGCACGACGGGTCGCTGTCCCGCCCTTTTCCCCCAGCCAGAACGTTCCGGCAGCAGGCAACCCAGCCAGACACCCTTGCGACTCCAGTAAACTAGACCGGCCAAGCGTGTGCAGCCAGCCTAGGCCCCCGGTGGAGACCCGCAGCCGACCTGCATCCATTCACCCCCCCTCCCTCGTGCCGCACTCTGCTTCTCCCTCCGCATCCGCCGGGAGCTCCTCGTCCCATCCACTACCATTGCAAGCCCCAGTCCGTAAGTCCACAGCCTAGCTCAGCCAAACCAGGCTTCTCGTCCTTTCCGGCCCAGCCTGAAGTGAAGATCGGGCAGGGGATCCAGCGTAAAAATAATCCTAGGACGCGAACCGGCTCGATTGACGCACCTCGTGCAGGTCGAGCCGCCAAAAAGTCGCAAGCCCTACCACCCTGCAACGTGTCCAACGACACATCACCTCACCCTATTCCAGCTGTGCGAGTTGGCAGTCCAAGGAATTTGCAAGACGCCAGCAGCCGCTGCAGGTAGCCAAATATGTCCGACTCCCCCCAATCTCAATCCAAGGATGTCGAACAAGGTGCACCGTCACCCGACGAGGACGCACAAATGAACGACCCTCAAGACCCACAGTCGTCCTCACTCGGCTATGAGTTCGAGGTAAAAGAGCAGGACAGATGGCTGCCTATCGCCAATGGTAAGTCCCTGCTCCTCTTGTCGTCCTTCATGATTCGCGTGCGCTTGATGTCGCCCTCCCGGCACGCTCGCGCTTGCAGAGCGAACAGGATACTAGTATTCGACTGTCATCGTTCTGAGACCCCCCCAACTAAGGCAACTGCGGATCGGCCACCGGCTCCTCCCATGTCTCGCGATTCGCCCGAGCGGCCGGTGGCGCGCCGCGCCTCGAGCACATCCTCCAAGACTGACCCGTGGGAGATATACGACGCTAACATTCGCAACTTTGCTCCAGTCGCCCGTATCATGAAGAATGCTCTTCCCGAGAACGCCAAGATTGCCAAAGAAGCCAAGGAGTGTATGCAGGAGTGTGTCAGCGAGTTCATCTCGTTCATCACGAGTGAAGGTACATGCTCTTTCTCTCGATCTCTCCCCTCCCATCCGTTGCTCGTGGAAAACGACCCTTCAAGACCCCTTGTGCCGTACTAATCGACCCTCTTGTAGCTTCCGAGAAGTGCCACCAGGAGAAGCGGAAAACTGTCAACGGCGAGGACATTCTGTTTGCCATGACTTCCCTTGGCTTTGAGAATTATGCCGAAGCCCTGAAGATCTACCTGTCCAAGTATCGAGAGGTACCGTCCCCCTTTGCCACCCCCATCCAGCAAGCAGAGCTCTTTCCACCTGTTATCGAGGGTAAGCTGTATAGGGTTGTCCTCTAACTCAACGTAGCAACAGTCCCAGAGCAACAGGAACGAAAACCAACAGAACCGACCCAACAGCCAAGGCGGTTACGCGCCGACCGGCTCCAACCAAGGCGCGGGATCGTTCCCAGGTGGCGAGCTAGGTGGCCAGCAGGAAGGCGGCGATGGGCAGTACCTCGGCTACGCCGGCCAGTCCGGTCACAATGGCGCTGGTGCCGACTACTAGAACCAGCTCCGGCAGCAATCAGAAAGCTCACACATGGCCAGCATTGCTTGGAGAACGAACAAGACAATAGTCTCTACTGATTCCGGCATTGGATCCACCACGGCGACCTGCGCTGGAAGGGCGCAACGAAGGCTTACGACCTACCTCGACGAGCAGAGTGTATAAGTAAGGTACGGACCTAAACGCATACCAAACTTGAGGATCACCTTGCTTGGTGACCCCGGCGACGTACGCACCTGGTCAAAATGTACATGACGATTACGGATGGGAAGGAAGGTGGCAGGTTTCGGTTAGCAAATGGGGTCAAAATCTGGCGGGATGGATTTGGTTGAGGATTGCCCCCCTGTTCTTTCTCTCTTTCCCTTTTGCTTCGCTTTCGGTGTTTGCGCGATAGATTCCCCACGGTTGGTCCTATCCTCTTCTCAGCGCCTAGCCCTGGTCGGCCCAGAGGCGGCGTTACGTTCGGCAGTCAAAACCCCATGTTCTCTGGACCGTCGGATACCGGTCGACGCCAGAAACGAGACACCAGCAGACTTATAGCCCTTTTAATCCAAAATTTTCTTTGCTCTGCTGAGCTATACTAGTAGAAGGTTGGTGTACACAGCACGGATAGGAAGAACATTCTATTCTGCTTCTACGGCTAGACTTGGGCTGGGGATTGATAGCCCCGATGTCTGAGACAGGGGAATCTTTGCGTGGGAGTTGTGTCACCGGCCCAGAACAGATACATGACTTATGTCTCTCCAGCCCTTCATATTAGTTCTAACTCTGGAGCAAAGGGCGGCGAAGCGCGACGGGATACATATATATACATGCCTTGCCGTATAGCTTACACCCCCGCATCTCCTCCTTGGCCACAAGCGGATTCGAGGCGAGTCTTCACACCTCAACGCTTGTGTTTTTGCGGCTGGGTTAGACCCATGGACTGAGATTCTCTCAAACTACCGCCCACAACGGGGCAGATAGATCTAGAAGTGTGTCACGAGACCATTTAAAGCGCCTTTCGCGGGTCATAATGTCCTCGCGGAGGGGAGAAGAGCAAGGAAAACAAAGGTGTAGACTGTTAGGTATTTATAGCCGATAAGAGTCCAATGAACTTACAGTCCCGCAGATTATTGGTCTACGTTGTTTCTGAAGTAAGGGTAGTGTACTCCTTCTCGTTGGTCTACCAAAGACCGCTTAGCCAGGGGCAGCTCGTGGGTCTTGTCAAGAGAAGTTGGTGCTCCTCCCTGCTCCTCCCCACAATGCTGCGCAAGCGGCGAATATCCACGCACGGACCACTCCGCTCAAGCAAGCGGTCAGAGGACCCCTCCTAGAAATTTTGACGACGGCTTCCCACACTTTTGCCCGCCAGGAAAAAGTTTCATGCCTCCCACACCCAGTCCTAGACTTCGGCAATACATTCATTCCTTCACGTCGCCGGATACCCTACCCTGTACCTTTCCCTCAGATTGTTGTCAGTTATGCCAAACGATAAATTTCGGATCTGGTTTGTCAAACCTACCTTCTAATAAACAACAGCCATCATCCTCTCCCGCTACGACCCCGGGCGCATACAATCGACCAGCCTTCGGAGACCTCCTAGGGAGCACCGCTTCCATCCCCCCTGATGACGACGGTGCCTACCATTGCGCCTCACCGGCGCACTACCGTCGTCTCGAAGGCTGGGGTACCGGTGAAACCCATCCTACGAAAGCCAACCTCCATACTAGGCACCCGCACACGAGACGACCAGGACGACGATGACGAAAGAATCATGAGCAGCCCGACCAAGCGGAGGAAGACGGTAGTCTTCAACGAGACCTTGAACGAGGTAAAAGAGATCGAGGGAAAGAGTCTCGACGATGCGAAGCGCGAGGTGCGGCAGGCCCTTGCTGCTCACGCAGCAGGCGACTCGGAGGACTATGACCGCCTGAAGGAGGTGTTCACCGCCCGGCGCCGGGAGGCCGGATCCGAGTCGGACGAAGACGAGGAAGACAACGAAGGCAAGAGCCCGCAAGAGCTGTTGCTCTACATGATCGCCCTGACGGCACATGTATCTCTCCTCGGCAAGTCCTGCTCGGGCCTGATCCGCGCCGTGCTGAAGTTCTCGTGGCTTGGCCGGGACGACGTCTTTGTCCGCGTCTATATACAATTTATAGCCGCTTTGGCAAGCGCACAAGGCTCCTCTCTAGCGCTAGTCTTGACCAGCATCATCGAGAGGTTCAAAGAAAGCCCCTCCTCCTGGTCGGTGGACGGCTACCCTGCGATAGACAAGGAGGCAGCACAGGAGAGATTACACACCGGCCTCGAGTATCTCTTGAATCTCTTCCCCGGAGCTACACCTATCACGGTGCGGTTGCTCGGCGAGAACTTCCCATTCGCGGATGACTCCAAACGAGTTCATATGGACTACATCAACAACCTCCTCCGGATCACTGGCTACGCTCCGAAGTTCGAACGCGACGTCATGGAACTGATCTTGTCAAGGGTCTGTGAACTGGATGTGGGCATGGCTCTAGATCTCGAGGAAGATGATGACACCACCAGGGCTATCATGGCCCACGTTGAGCGTGCCAACCTTGATGGAAACGACGACGACGAAGGCGACGATGGCAGTGATGCCGATTCGGTCTTGAGCGACGAAACAGCGGAAGAGGACGAGGAGACGACGCATATTCTGGCCGTGTCACGCAAGATCCAGACCCTGGACGCAGCCTTGGTTAAGCTAATCGAGGTTTACAACCGGCCCTTCGGTGCGGGCTCCGACTCGCCTGAGGCGGTAGCCTGCTTCGAGAATCTACTTTCCGATTTCTGCAACGTCATCCTCCCTAACTTGAAATCAAGACAGTAAGATTGCCCTTGAAATACGAGGTATCTGCAGCGCTAACGCCGCCGCTTAACAGCATCCAATTCCTGGTACGTTGGCATCACCGGCCTCATTCGAGGCTTTACGCTGGAATACCAGTTTGCTCTTTGGTATAATGTAATGGGCTGTTCAATGATTCTAACTGGTGGGTCCTCATAGGTGTTCCACCTCGCGCAGAAGAGTCGGCGTTTTACTGAGATGTTCATCGGAACTCTTCTGACCGTCACTGTGAGTCGGCCCCGCGGCCGCACTACTGGGATGCGCTAGTGGCGGAGTGAAATCGCTGACCATCCATGCCCAGTTTGACTCCAATCGACCGGATGTGGTGAAGCAAGCCGCGGCCGCTTACCTGGCAAGCTTTGTTGCGCGAGGGGCCTATGTGCCCAGGGAGTTTGTGGTATGTAGCTGGAACAAACGATATCCTATGTTTCTCACGGCTGATGCGGGTCCAGCAAATGACGGCCACGACTCTGCTTAACTACCTGGACCACTTGAAAAAAGGTCACGAGAAAGAATGCCGCGGCCCGGATCTGCGACGGTACGCCCAGTACTACTCGTTCATGCAGGGCCTTCTGTACATCTTCTGCTTCCGGTGGGCAGACTTTATCGACGAAGAAACGTCTTCTCGGATCGACCGTGACGACTTCGCCTCGTACCTGGGCGCAGATCTCAGCTGGATGGCCGGGCTCAAGGAGAGGCTCCAGATGCACATATACCGAAACAAGCTCAACCCACTGAAGGTTCTATCGCCAGCAATCGTGCAGGAGTTCGCCCGGATCTGCCACCACCTGAATCTGATGTATATCTACCCTCTGCTTGAGCAGAACAAGAGCATTCAGCTGGCGCAATTCAGCAGCTACTCCACCGGTGGCGCTTCCCGGGACACTGGCATCGACCTGGCGGACGAACAATGGCACCATCTTGAGCCTTACTTCCCCTTTGATCCCTACCAGCTTCCTGCGAGCCGTCGGCTGCTTGATCTGGAGACCACTTACATGACATGGCGGTCCATCCCGGGACTGGATAAGGACGAGGACGAGGACGAGAGCGAGGTGGAAGCTGATGAAGACGACGAGGACGACATGGAAGAGGACACGGCGACTGACGACGGGAATTGACGGCCCGTTGTCTATTGCCGGAGCTAGGAGTGGACGAGGAGTACAGGGAGGTCGGATATTAAGCAAGGCGTCGAGGGTTTTTGGCTGGAGATACTGGCACAGTGAATCATGCTGAGGCGCAGGGTATCTGGCATTTGAGATTTACCATAGCGATGAGTGGGCGGTAGGGCATCGGTTCGGCGTTTTTAGAGGAGGGTGTCCAATACCAAAAAGTTTTTTTTTCTTTACACATTCCCATGCGGGTTCCGAGGGCCTTGGCTGCCGAGGGTTGTCTCGCTCGGAGTGTGCATATTTACCTAGGCACGATACCTACCTTCGGCAGGGAGGCTCCAATGTCTGTCGCAGTCGCACATCACTAGACTAGAGCCAGTGTTTGATTATTGTCGATGTGCCCGAGACAAAGAACTGTTGACTTTTGTTTTCCAACCTTGTTCCAGCTGTTCGGCGATTACAACGCAGAGGCGCGCGTTGCCTCAGTGCCCTCCATCCCTTCCACCTCCACCCCCCCAATCCTCCCTCCCCCACGAGCCGCGCCTGTGTGACGGTACCCGCAGCCCTGATTGGGCACCCCCTCCTCCTCCCCATTCGGTAGCCACACCGAAGTTCTTCGTCTCCCTTGCCCTCGACCTCTTTATCTGGCGTTTTTCAACAACCTCCCCGGACCGAACGTGGCTGTCGAGGAAACATCGCACAACTCGGGCGCAACGGCAGCGGTCCCAAGGAGGAAATCCAGCCGAAACGCGCAGCCTGCCCCGTGTCATGGGAGTGACAGCCGCGCACATCAAGGCGCGGGGTTTTGGCGACTTGCACGCTCGCGCATCTTCCTCGACGTTGCTCCTCTCGACTCACCGCCTGCTGGGCTCTTGATGCTGCCCGGGGCGACGCGAACCCCGGAGCAATCGGCACGAGGACAACCAGTTCCAACCAAGCCAGCGGCAGTAGCAGAGGCAGTTGCAGCAGCACCACCACCAACGGCACCACTCACTTGCAACCCATCACTCTCCCCACCACCGCCTCAAGGGGAGCACCCATCAGCACCATGCAGAGCGCGGACGACGACGTCGGCGCCGGTGACGGCGACAACTCGGATCGGCCAACTTTTACCTCGTTCTGGAAGAGGTCGAAGGAGGCCTTGACGGCGAGAAAGATCACCTTCGTGCCAAACACCACTGGCCCGGGGCAAGGCGTCGGGCCGTCGAGCTCCATTGGTGAGTTTGCCTGCGTTCCAACCTCCCCTCCCCCCACGTCATGCAATTCTTTTGTTCTTTGGGCCCATTTTTTTTTCTTTTTTCCCTCTTCATTCGTATGAGCACACATGCACGCGCGCATGTGTATGTGTATGTGTGTCTCTGTGCCTGCGGGTGCGTGTGCGCCTTGCTAGTGTCTACCTGCCCCATACATATATATATTCCCTCCCGCGCTCTCTTTCGGTTTCTCCATACAACCAACGTCCCTTCTCCTTCCGCCCATCGCCCTCCAATCACGGTTTCCGTGCTCCGGTTGGGCTGGCCAAGAGAGGAAGGGGATGCGCGGTAACCAAAATACCCGACCCGGGTGCTTGGGTCAGGAGGGGCCGCTCACTTCCCCCGCCCTTCGACTAATCCTCTCACGCCCCAAAAGATTTGTCATGGCGCATGCTCGCATATGCTTTGCTACTGGAGGCAACAAAGCCCGCGAGCTCGTAAGGCTTCCTTTTGCTATCCGCCTGGCCGGGGCCAGCTTGCCCCTGTCCCACCCTTCCTCCATGCCATGTAGGATGATGATTTTACTCCTGCTGCTGCAGCTGCCCGTTGGGGAGCGTGAGAGCGAGGGAGCGCGGCCGAGATGGCGACTGTTAGGCTACCCAGGCATGCAGCAGGACAAAGAGGTTGGCCCGTCAGGCGAATGGGTACTTGTGGGTAGTGGACGGTGAGGCGTGTAGCCCCAGAGGAAGTTCCTCCGGCAAGGCTTGGCCGGACCACGCGCATTTTGTGGACCACGGCCTCGATGGCGCCGAAATAATCACACGGCGGCTCCAGATGCCACCCAGCTCCCGTCCAGAGAGGCTCTTTGGATTCCATCTTTTGTCTCGGCACCCGCGCCTGCATCCCAGAGTAGGCCTAGCCTGCTGCCCATCTATCCTCTCTCACCTCTTTCTTCCACCCACCCACACATTTCCACAGTCTGTATACCATTTTCCTAGGCATTCATCCATCCATACATACTACATACATCCCTCGTACATACCTTACCTACAGGCACACACACGCACACATCCGCATGTGTATGTAGTTGGCGTGTACATACATATCGTATACACGCCCAGAGAAATTACACACATATATATGCATGTATTCCACATCACCATCTTATTGCACCTTCCGTCCCCTCGGCCCACATTTCCCACGCCTTTCCTCTCTACACACCTCAACAGCCTCGTGCTTCTCGTCTTCCACTGGCCTGTTCCTTCTCCTTTCCTTCTCTTTCCTTTGCTCTCCCACCTTCTGCTCGTCACCGTGATGCCTCTACTCTTCCCAGCTAAGACGTTCAAAGACCAAGCCACACCGAAGACCGCCGAGGATAAACAACAACCTGACAAGGCTCTGCTACGGCGCGCCCAGGTCCGCAAGGCCCAGATCCAGCACCGACAGCGCAAGGCCAATTACGTCAAGCAGCTCGAGCTTGACATTGCTGAGATTCGGGACCTGATCAGCGGTGCTGAACGGGACGTCGACGCCCTCCGTGCTGAGAACGACAGCATGCGCGTGCAGATTCGCGGCGCCGTGGGTCAGCTTTCAGCGCCCGCTATGCGGGCAGGAGGCATGCCGCTGGTCAGACAGAGGGAAGGCATCACCATGGGCCTCAGCTTCGACAGGGTGCTAAACGCGCCCAGCTACTGCATCGGCCCAACGTCGAGCGATGCAGGGGACTACTCCGGCCCCTCGACTAGCCAGCAGTTGCAACGGACTCAGGGCCCTCTAGCAACCCAGGCGCCCCTGCGGGCACCACCCTCTGGGACACTGGCTGGTATGACGTCCGAGCAGACGCAACTGGCCATCAACTTTATTCTTGCGTACGCTTCACCCCCTTTTCTCTTCTCTCTCACCTCGATTTTGTGAAATGGCTAATTCGGTATACGCAGGCTGGAGCACATCTGCTGGGACCATTTTGATTCGTCTGACTTCCAGATGAGCACAGAGCCCACAGGCCCGGAATCAGGGCACACGCTCATGGCGTCATCCCTCGCTCTTCGGACCGCACCGCCCGCCGTCTTCGAAGGGGTCATCGCTACCAAGCAAAACATGCGCTCGGTGGATCCCTCGACCCGCTCGGCGCCTATCCCGCCGGACGTGTCCTGGCAGGCATCCGGGCTGACGCTCCAGAGCCTCTACGGACTCGCGTCAAGCGTCAACATGTCCGACCTCGACCTAACGCCGGTCCAGGCGTGGTTCGAGCTGGCAGCGCAGTACCCCACGGACCTGCTCCTGCGTCCCGACATCATGGACACGCTCAAGATGGAACTGGAGGGGGTTGTCAAGTGCCCCCACTACGGTGCGGTGATTGAGAGGACTGCCTTTGAGAGCATCGCGGGGAGAGTTTTAGATCCCGCCTTGGCGACGTGGAGGATGGAATACCTAGGCCAGGGAGGATTTCAGGACATGAGTACCACCACCATTGCCTTCTAGACAGACTGAGCTTGCCGGAACCGAACCCGCCTAATTGGGGGAGTTGTTTATTTGTCGGGGTTTCCGAGATCACTTTCTTTTCCTCTTTGGCCTCTGTTCTTCTCGCTACGTTAGGCCACACGCCGATATGACAATACACTTGAATTTTTTTCAGCCTCTTCCCCCCCCGAGCAAGACGTGTACCTTACAAAGCTTTGCGGCTGCTCTGTAGCTAGAGGCAGATTACGTTGATTCCAAACGAGAAGGGAGGAGCTAAGGACCGGCAGGAAGAGGCTGCGTTGGCTGAGACACTCTGGGGTGGCGACCATTCCCTGGGCTTCGATGTGATGATGCTCGAACAAAGAAACCTAGATATTTAGGCCCCGTGCCTTGTAGCATTTATTCCAGCGCCCGGCCCTTCCTTGGCCAGGCCCTTCGGTGTTCGGCACCAAGGCCTGGCCGACGCAGGCCAAAAAGATTCCAAAGAGTGCAGCAATTCGGCGGCCAAGAGCTCCATATGGCACGTAGCACGCCCTCGCCACGGTCGTTTTTTCTTCGGATGCCTGCCGTCAGAAAATCCTGTGTGCAGTCGGGCCCCAGGGCGCTGCGTCACAGCCCCGGAGCCCCAAGGCTGTTGATTCGCGGCTGGGGGATGTGTTCAAGCGCCCGGACCGTCGATGCTTTGGAATCACGGTAGACCAATCCGCGTGCGTGCCCCGCAGTCACATCCCGAAAGGGCAGCGCCACCAACCATCATCCTGTACAGTATGTACAACATTGTTTACTCCGTACTTGGGAGACAATTATGTCCAGAATGCTACTACCGGGACCCTCTTGTCCAGCTCTGAACGCTATGTGGAATCACGCCCCGGTTCGGTCCGCCCTAGTTAGCTGCATTTCGGGTCCGCGCTTTCCCTTCCTAGCCGTTTCCTCCCCTCCTTCCGTCTCTCCCATTCATTACACGGCCCCTGCCTTGCCCATTCTGGTAATTCTGTTTAGGTCATCAATCCAGCTTACCTGTTGACTAACTAATCCTCCTATCCCCTGCCTTGTCCATTCTGGTAATTCTGTTTAGGTCATCAATCCAGCTGTTGACTAACCCACCTGTCCCCTGCGAACCCGCACCGCCCTCTTCACATCGGCGCCGTGATGCTGCTGACCGCCGCCGGCAAGGTGGTCCGGTGGAATTAGATTGGGAGCACAAGCCGCGAGATTTGCGATCAAGCCTAGGACGAATATCGGCGCTGACGAAGCAGCCCTGGGGGAAATGATATTTATTCGTCGCCTTGAAGCCGTTTCCATGTCGTGATGTCTGTATCTTTTGCCCCAAGACCTCGCAGATCTGCTCTGGCATCTCTTCTCGGGCGATATAATCTAGCAAACACTCGTTCAAGCGCTCCCCGAGACATCACAGCCCCATTCCTGCTGGATCGAACACTGTACCGAGAATGAAGTATCTTGGCCTCGCTCCCGTCTTTCTGGCACTCGCCTCTGCGGCAGTGGTACCCCGTAGCGGCGCAAAGGCTGTCTACTACCTTGATAATGACCCAGCGGGTGCCTCTATCGTATCCCTCCAAGTCGATCCCCAAGATGGCACCCTCTCCAACCCCGTGCGGACAAGCACCGGAGGTCTCGGGCTTCTCGGCAACACAGCCGCTGGCCCCGCGGCCGCTGGTAAGCCTACCTAGGATGAGAGGACCCTAGATGTTGAGACATGGCATACTCACTACGGCCTAGACCCACTCTTCTCCCAGGGATCAGTTGTCGTGGTTAACGACCGTCTCCTTACTGTCAACCCCGGGTCGAACACCCTGGCGCTCTTCCGACTAGACCCGAACGATCCGTACCACCCTGCCCTGGTGGGCCAACCGGTCTCGACGGGGGGCACTTTCCCCGTCAGCGTTGCCTTCTCGCATGCCCTGCACATCGCCTGTGTGCTCAACTCGGGACACATTGCTGGCATTGCTTGCTTCCATGTGGATGACAATGGCCTGACCCCGGCAGGCGACTTCATGCCCATTGCTCTCACTGTCAACCAGACCACACCCCCAGTGGGCCCCTTTAACACTGCCAGCGAGATCGTGTTTAACCCAAGCTCCAGCGCCCTGTTCGCTACGGTCAAGGGCAACCCGACCACCCCAGGCTTCATCTACGCATTCCCGGTGCGCAACGGCCTCGTTTCTCCGGCTCCTGTGGTTTCTCGGCCGCCTGAGCTCCTGGTCGATTTCGCCCTCACATTCCTCAACGACTCCCAGGCCGTCATCGTGGACCCATCGCACGGGGCCGCCTTTCTGGACGTCGCCTATCCCTCTCTCGACGTCCACGTGGCCAAGGACATTGTGATCCAGGGCCAAGTGGCGGCTTGCTGGGTCGAGTACAGCGCGCGGTTTAACGCTGTCTTCGTCTTTGACGCCGGGAGGCCGGAGGTAGTGGCGCTGGACCCGCTAACGGGCGACATCAAATATACCATTGTCGCGCCGCCCCAGACCCGTGGGAACTTCGACAGCGTGGTCTTTGGCAAGTATCTTTATATGCTGCAGGGGGCTTCCGGAATTTCTGTCTTTACCCTCGAAGGGAGCGTTGGAAACGGCAAAACTCCTTCGCTGGTGCAGAACCTAGACCTGACCGCTCTCGGCAGCCGCTCCGGGTGGATCGGGATGGCGGCGTATCCAAACTGAGAACTGAGTAGTGCGTGGCTCGCTCGCGCTCACGGCGGGAACAAGACGGTGTCAGGAGGGTAGGGGAGCATGATTGTATTGAACGCTACGCTTATTTTAATTAACTAATGGGTATCACTGGTTCATAAAATGGTGCGCCATGGTCTGGCGGAACCGTCGGTGACCGGGGTCGAGTAGTCCGAGACAGCAATGCCAATTGGTATCGACCTCGAGTTCGACCCACTGGATAGGGTCCGAACTGGATGTGCCTCTACTGTGGCCAAGTCGAAAGAGGCGACATTCCTCGAGGCCAAATCGATAGAGTTGGGCTCCCTCACGAAGGAGCCCCGTTGGGGATTTGGACGTGCTGGGCCGGAGGCCTCGAGCACATCCTCGCTCATGGCCGACGATCCAGCTGAGATGGACCTGTGATGTGCCCGAAGCAACGTGCTGACTTCCTCGAGGTTCTCCACCGCTTCGCTCCTCCGTCTTTGCTTTTCTCTTGGCCTTGTGCTCTCGATGAGGCTGCGAACCTCAGCACTGCTCGATGAGGCACGCATATCGACATGGAGCCACAATGTTGGATGGAAGAGTCCCAGTGCCGCTAAAGCGAAAATGAGGAATGCCCCATTGGCGATCAGGAAGTAATTCTCGTTCGTCGCAAAGTCTCCCTTGAGCTCATTCGCGAACGCTAAGATCTGATAGGCGCCACGCAGCATGATGAACGCCGACACGACGGGCAGGGCAACTAGCAGGATTCGGAAGAGGACTCTAAGCCTGACGTAGCCTCGTTCCGAGTGGAAAGTCGTGTGGCCGTAGCGGCGGTTGGCGCCAAAGGCGCGAGCGCACACAATGATAAACAGGATCATCTCTGCCAGCAAGGAGAGCAGCTGAAGGGCCAGGCCGGCGACGACGACAAACTTGCCAGAGCTAGGCCCAGACGGGCCAAGTTTGTGAGCGGCAGGACTGGAATCCGCAAACATGATTGCCAAGCCCAGCCCCTGAATGACGACAGCGACGGCGTCGACGGGTATGAAGAGTCTCGAGTAGAGGCGGGCCGAGAGGGGAGAGTGCTCCTGGCCGAGCGCACGCACTGCGTTGACAACTAGAAGGGTAATGCTTTGCAGGTGTCAGTTCCCATAAACGAGACCAGGGGATCAACAAGCCATAGGGAAGCTTTGACAGACACGGGAACGTGGGTGCCTACCTCATGGTCGCGAAGACGGGTCCTGTGGTGGAAAACAAGACCTCTAGGCCGAACTGAGGCACATCCCATGGGTCTTCCTGGCCCTTGATGCGCTCTGCAAAGGCGACTATCTCGAAAACATAGGCCGCCGTCAAGAGAAAGGTGTAACTGAGGTACTGCCTAGTAAGGACGCCGACAGCAAGGCAGGCAACGAGGCATAGGCAGAGGACAGCGATGACGGCGGCATTAGAAGCAAGGGCAGGCTGGTAGCCATATAGGGAGGCCGATGGGTCACATGTGGCTAGCGTGCACGCCATGGTGGAAAGGAGTAGCAAGTATTAGGTTTTACGAAGAGAGCCGCCAAGCGGAGGAGGCCCAAGGAGCATACGGTAGGGAGAGCAGATATTGTCAAGAGCGAGGCGAGGCGCCCGAGTCGAGTATATAGGTAACTGGCCCAGAGACTTCTCCACGCCGGCGCAGGGAAGCAACCCGGGAACATATGTCGATGCTCTGGGCCTTGGCTTGCCTGGGTGCCGGGTTTGCACCCACGCACAGGCTTACAAGGGCTCGGCAGTGCGGCACCAGTACCAGGCTTCCGGGAGCCGCCACGGTGCATCCATATTTAGAATGCTTAAAATCTTCCTGCTGTGGGGTATCTCGACCAGCTGGGTTAGGGCGGGGCGTGGCAGTCCACAGTAAACC
Organism: Thozetella sp. PMI_491; assembly: GCA_021432635.1. Lineage (NCBI taxonomy): Eukaryota > Fungi > Ascomycota > Sordariomycetes > Chaetosphaeriales > Chaetosphaeriaceae > Thozetella > Thozetella sp. PMI_491. The sequence continues at coordinate 418,854 of MU270038.1, forward strand.
CCATCTGTCTGGCTTGTCTAGGGAGTGTTGGTCGGTAGGAAGGATTCCCAGCGAGGCTGTGAAGCTATCTCCGATCGCCTAAGGAAATTCTAGGAAATTCAACTGCCTGAGAGAGTGTGGCTTGCGGATCCCGCTGCTCGCAGAGGCGGTTTCCCGATTGGAGGATAAGGGATGACGGCATGGGCGCATGTTTGCTTTTATCGGCCAGCAGCGCTTCCACCCGCTGCGGAGTCGCGTCCGGGCTTGTTTTGGTGGTGAGAAAGGAAGCGCTTGGCAGCAAGAGAGCAGGAGTTGTTAGGAGGTCTGGTCCACACACCAAAGGTAGCGAATGGCCCCAGCTGGACCCACTCTTAGGTTATCGCAGGAGTGCATCGGTCACCAGCCACGGGTTGCCGCCACAGCTGCCAGACGCGCAGGGCAAGCCGGCGGGCGGCAGCCACAAGGGTTCCCCGCAAACCGACTCCCCCAAATGGACCCCTGCCCGAGCTTCCATTCGACAGGGGAAGGAGGTCTCGTCTGGCGTTTGCTTGGAGCTTGGCGAGCCCCACTATGTGGAAAGCTGTCCTCTCGTGCTCCTGAAAAGTGTCAAAACCCACCCAACAGAGCTCCTCAACCTCCTCCTCTGCCGGGCCAGATCCTAGCTACCTAATGTGCAGCTGACAATTGGAGCTTCTGTACAGTGCGACTATATCGTATTCGCGTCCTGGGTTGCTTTGTGTCCAATTGCGTTATCTGTGGGATACCCTTTTCTCCTTTGGCCGGCGTGCTACGCTTCACTCGCTTCCCGGGAGGTTGCTTCTTTTTACCAAGACTTCATATATATATATTTTTTGGAGGTTTACCTCTCTCCCTCCCCTCACCCCCCGCATAGGCCGGACCTAATTTTTGACTGGTCATCTGGGGCGATCTGCAAAGGTGGCCTCTAGATAGACGGCGCGAATCTCGGTCTATTGCCTAAAGCAATATTCCACTGGGACTTTCCCCTCCCACGAAACATCGTCTCAGTCCTCATAGCTCTTTCGTACCAGCAGCTCCTCTAGCCGGTACCCAAGATGCGTCTGTCGTCAAGCACCAAGCTGCTCATCGCAAGCTTGGCTCATGCCCATGGCCAATACCTCGCGAACGAGCTCAGCTTCGGCTATGGACATAGGTCCGTGGACCTTCTCTCCTCCCCTTCCTAATGTCACAACCGCGCGTTGTCGCCTCAGTCGTGCCTGGAGACTACATACTAACTGCAATTGCCTTACAGGATAAGCCCCGAGGGAAGCACGTCGATTCCAAACTTCGCCATCCAGGGCAACCCCAACCTGCCAGAGGTCCTGTCCAACAAGCTCATCCTTACGCCCCCCGCGCCGGGCAACCAGCGCGGTGCCGTCTGGTCCGACCGGTCGCTGCAGAAATCAGACTGGATCATCGATGTCGAGTTCCGCACAAACGGCCCCGAGCGGGCTGGTGGCAACTTCAACATTTGGGTCGCCCGCGACGGCGCCCACGAGATCGGCTCGGCATCGGTCTTCACCGCGGGCAAGTTTGAAGGTCTGGTGCTCGTCGTCGACCAGTACGGTGGCTCCAGCGGTACGATCCGTGGCTTCCTCAATGACGGCACCACCGACTACAAGTCGCAGCACAACATCGACGGCCTGGCCTTTGGCCACTGCTACTTCGCCTACCGCAACCTGGGCCGGCCGTCGCAGATCAAGCTGCGGCACAGCAACAACGGGCTGAAGGTCGAGGTCGACGGGAACTCGTGTATTGAAACGTCCAAGGTGCGCATACCCTCTGGGTATCGCATCGGTATCACGGCGGCATCGGCTGAGAACCCAGATTCGTTCGAGGTGTTCAAGCTTGTGACTCTCACCGAGGAGGCCCACAACACAGGCTCGGAGCAGGACTACGAGAGCAACTATGCTCGCGATCCGCCGACCAAGGGGCAGGACCAGCAGCAGGTGCGGTTTGGCCGCAGTGGGCAGGTGGTGGAGGGACAGGCCGGGCAGCAAGACTACGACGATGACCTTCCGGACGCGTCGGCGGACACCATTACGTCGTCTAAGGCTCAGTTCGCCGACCTGCACAACCGCATCCAGAGCAGCAACCATCACTTGTCGACCATCTTCCGCAAGATGGGGCAGAACGACGTGGTCGGCGAGAAGCGGCACGAGGAGCTCTCGGTCATGCTAGGCGAGATCAAGGGCCTGCTGACCAAGCTAGACAGCATCAACGCGCTCGACTCGCGCATCAAGGACCTCGAGAAGGAGACACGACAGCTGCGCAACGAACTCACGTCCCAGGTGCGCACGTCCGAGAACTCGATCAAGTACCACCTGAACGACAAGCACGAGCAGATGTCGGACCATGTGTTCAAGCACCGGACCGGTCATACGAGGTTGATTGTGGTAATCATCGCCGGCCAACTCGTGCTGCTCGGAGGCTACGTTTACTACAAACGCCGGAAGGCTACACCCAAGAAGTATCTCTAGACTTGCGTTCCATGGGAAGTGCGAAGTGCGTGGCTGGACGGCTGGTTGGTTGGTTGCCGGGTAGAATGGATGGGACCTGCATTTCCCCTCTCGTCCTGTCAGTATGAAAGGATTGTGTATAAACCGGAGGCGTTTTTTGTATCTCGATCTCTGTTGTGACCTGGGTTATGCTTTGCAAATATGATGGGAAAGCATCCGCGCCTCGTGATTTTTGATGCCTATAATCTCCGTCTGCTACGTCTCACGTGAAAGGCGATGCACTTGCACTTTTGCCACCAGACGATCCAGCTAACCTGCTTTTCAAGATTTCATCATTATGCACAACAGCTAGTGGCCCTAGCTAAGTACGGTGAAATGATATCAGGGGAGGACCTGAGCCAATGTATAAGTAGTTTCTGCCGAAACACCAAATATGAAACCCGCATCCTTTTGCCCTTCCAACGGCGTGTAAATATGGCGAGGGTTTGCTGCTCTGTAAAAAGAAACCTCGGCCTGTCCTTATCGTGCTTCTGGAATGAGAAGCAATGGGAAGAAATGAAAGCCTTTAGCAGCGCACTCAGCTGCCATTGATGATCTTGAGTGCCTCCGCTCCCTTGGGTGCCGTCGTGAGGTTCTCGTAGCCGGTGTCAGTCACCAGGATGCAGTCCTCAATCCGCACGCCGCCGACGTCGTAGTACTTCTCTAGAACCTCGGTGTTGATATACTTGGCGTGAAGCGGGTTCTCAAGGAAGTAAGCCTGGATGTATTCGCGGCAGAAGTAGCTGGGTGCGTGGTCAGTCCCAGGGGGTTTGTCTTCCCAGGATTTACATATTAGGGCCACTCACATGCCGGGTTCGACAGTCACAATCATGTTCTTCTCTAGCTTCGCGCGGCCCTTGTAAGGAGGCGGAGTGGTGACGGCATCGCGGTACATTACGCCGATCATCTCGGGGCTCACCCACTCACGCTTGCCGGCGGCGCCACGACGGGGTCGTCCGGGGCCAATTGGGCTACCGACCGCCGCGCCGAGGATGAGCCTCTCGGAACCGTTAACATCGTGGACCTCTAGGCCGACACTGTAGATAGCTTGGTCAGAGCCAAGATAGATCACTAGTTGCTTCGTGCTCTCCGAGAACATACCTGTGGCCGAGGCCGTGGGGGAAGAAAGCAGCAACAGTGCCGCGTGCAAAGATCTCGGATGCACTGCCGTTGTGGAGGATGCCAAGCTTGAGCAGCTCAACTACGGCGACCATGCAGGCATGGAGGTGGAGGGTGTAGAAAACGACGCCAGGCTTGATACGGGAGATGCACTCTTCCTGCATCAGCTGGACGGTATCGTCTAGTGGGGGGCTTCGTTAACCTTATGCGTGGGTAGAACGGAGCGTGCAGATGGGAATAACTTACAGATTCCCTTGGCCTCGGGCGTGAACGTTCCGGCAACGGGTATTGTCCTAGTCACATCCGAGGCGTAGCAATCCCACTCAGCACCGGCATCCAGGACCAAGAGCTGTTTGCCTTCTAGCGGTTGATCGTTTCTGTCATAATGCAGCGTGGCGCTGTTGGCGCCTGCACCTGCGATCACTGGGTATGCCTGGTACTTTGCTCCGTGCGCCTGAGAGAATCCCCTAAAGATGGCCTCGATCTCACGCTCGTTGTTCAATTTCTTAATGCGACTGAGAACGGCCCGGTGGGCGCCGCTAGACACGGCGTTTGCGCGCCGGATCATGGCAACCTCGTAGTCGGTCTTGATAATGCGTGCGGCGTCAATCGCCGGGCGCAGCTTCGCCGTGTCGATGTGCAGCGCACCCTTTGTCGATTGCAGTTTTGGAGCCTGCTCCGGGTGCAAGGCGTAGAGCGTGCTGCCTGGGGCGAGAGCGAGATAGAGGAAGCGTTCGAGCCCAGCGATGTAGCGAACATCGTCGACATGGGTGCGCGCCTTGGTCTCATCGATGCTTGGAGTCGTGCCAAACCAGAGGACGCTCCGCGGGTCGGTGTACGGGATCCAGAGAATGAGGTAATCCCGCGCAATGTCGTAGGTCACGGAGCAGCCTGCAAAGCCAGCACCGGACAGATAATAGAAGCTACAGAGCAGGTCAGTCATACTTGCTCTGTGCTTGCAGGAGGAATGGCCCGGCTGGGACTCGATTACATACTAACGGCGCTGGCGGAACTCGGGGCTCATGTCGGAGTCCTCATATAGCTTCTCCTCCTGGCCAGGAAGATACATGAGGCCATTCTTCACTCCGAGCTCCTTTGCGACCTTTCGAGCGTGTGTCTTGGCTACAGGCCGTGATGCGGTTAGTGGGTGATCCCGCCTTATCTCCCAGCCATGGCCTCGGGATCGGGATCTACACGCGATGGCGTGATCCTTCGTACAACCGCCAACCGTCGTGGAGAGGGCTCCGGCCAAGAATCGGGAAGGTTGAAGAAAGAAAAGAGGAGAGCTTACCCGGATACTTCCCCAGCTTCTCGCGAACCCAAGCCTCATGCCATGGTTGCTCGCTGGGCTTCTTGGGGAGAAGCGCTGGCGCAATCGTCTCCTTTGACTCAGACTCCTCCCGGTCGGAAGCTGCCTCAGCGTCCAAGAGGGCGGGGCCCGCCGGCTCGGGGGAGGACGGCGTGATGGTGGGGGAAGCCGGGGGAGGCTCGACGACCTTGACTTGAATCGCGCTTGGGAGAGTGTTAGCAAGATGTACTTGGGGCGCAATTGTAAAGGGCCTGGCGGAGCTGTGCGAGCTATGGGAGGTGTGGGAAGCAGTGAGGTGGCCGTCTTGGCCGGCGGCAATCACATGCCACCGCTAATTTGTAGCTCGCTGGTCCCAAGCAATCCGGTAGGCACAGGAGGGCACGTACAGCGCGTCAAACTCGTCCACCACGACGATGTCGTAGTCCTCATCGTGGTCGTAGTCCATCTTCTCGGATATCGTGGGACCGGCGAGCGGGCGAGTATATCGGGAAGGGACGAGGAGGGGACGAGAAGCGAGGACTGTTGGGAGCTATCGGTAAGACCCCGGGGGGGGGTCCTCGCTGATATGATACCCCGGCAGGCGATACGTTTGGGAAGGCGCCTTCCGCTCTTTGCCCCGCAGTGGGTGTCTAACACCTATCAGGCGAAGGACCCCGCTTCCCAGCTTTCGGCGCAACGCCGACCTTGAAGCTATGTGTTGGGCGGCGGCGGGGCGTGGGTTCGGGGCGAGAGACCGCTAATTATCTATCTTTGGACGGCTATGCCGACGGGGACGTCACAAAGAGAACTTTTGGCTCCGAGGCAAAGACGAAGGAGCTGCGAGGACAGGGGGAAGGCCACCATCCAAAGTCGGGTCGAGATCGAGGATTGTCCGCGCAAGAGGAGGAGATGATGCACAGTCCACCCACTCTCTCGAATCGTTGTCTTGATTTGTGAGCTGTAGTTTGTACTCTCATGAGCAACATCTACATATCTTATGGGTTGCCCCAGGGTCGCGTAACAGTACCTAATTCCAGGCTCGCTGGGGCGCTATGCAAGAGGGGCGGGTGGCAGCAAGGGACCCGTCTGGACAGACTGAACGCACTTTCACATGGGATGCAGAGCACCTACCTTACATATGATGCGCCACGGTCGACGCCGGTGCAGATGTCAACCGTGTTAGCGATCACGCCGCCCTGGATGCCTTGGCAAAGGCGCGCCAGAACTCTGTAAAGCCCGCAAATCCCCACTCCTAAAAAGGGGATTGTGACGCTGTTGCAGGGCGGGATTTGCCTCTTTTGTCGGGACTTGACTCTTTTGTTTCTTTCGACCTGGTCTCGATCCGCATCGAGCAATACATGCAAGCCCAGGCAGGGAGGAAGGGGCAGTTGGGTTCACAATGCGGGCGCGCCCTGGCGGTGAAAAGGCGGGAGCGTGGGGCGGCGATCAGCAAACTCAATCGGGGGGGTCAGCCGTCCAATTCCCATTGCAGAAAACCCCCAACAGGCAGGACCTAGAGGACCCCTCGTATCTCCCCCAAAGGGCGCTAAATGAAGCCCAGTCATCAGCATGTTGGCGCTTATCGCCACCCCCTGTGACGACGGCCCAAAGAGCGCGCCCTTAGGGAAGCAGCACCTAGACAGAATATTCGCATTTGACAAGAGAGAGGGCCTCAGGCACTCGTCCCGCGACCAAACCGGAGGTTGTTTCCCCCTTTCCGTACGCGCGGCGCCATGCGCCTCTCTCACTAGACGGGCAACAATGTTTTGGTTTTCTTTTTCTTTGGGGGTTTATTTCATTTATTTATTTTTTTTTCTCCCCTTTTTTTCTTTTTGAGCGGGAAGAGACAGACATGCGACATGGCGCAGAAGATACGGGCCCGCCCCCCCCTCTTTCTGTGGGCTAGCCTAGCGCCAAGCTCAAGTTTGGGGGGCCGACTGGCCGCTTTAGCATCAAACTGCGAGGCCCGCCAAGGCAGCCACTTACGAAGGACGAGGGAAAGGGCAGCGGCGACGTGGCTTGCCAATTCCAATTACCGCCATCGGTTGTGTCTTAGAGCTCCTCAGTCGGTTCCTTGAGTCCACGCAAGCCACGTTGGCTTGAAGGGAAGTGCTATGCAAGGCTTGCGGAGCCTCTGTATTCTCCTTTCGGTCCAACTCGCCGAACCACTTGCACAACACCCCTGGAGTCTTATGACTGGAATCGCGTCTGTTTGCCCCGACTTGGAGAATCCATTTTGGTTCGAGATCAAGTCGATTTTTTAGCACCCTTAATGCCATGAGACTCGAGGCCGTCGCAGCTGAAATAGCCCTTGTAGGCGCCGGCCGCAGCCGGAACCACGGGAAGGCAGGGCGAATGAATATCCGTGACGACCCGGGGCTTCGGCCATCTTCGCGCGCCCGGCGATCGAGCGTGGTTCGGGGGTGATTATTTATGCCATAAGAACCAACCTTGGCCATCCATTGAAGGCAAACAGGCGGTTAACTAAGAGGCCCCCCGCCTGATTCTCCACCGATCGTCGCTCAAGATGGTGTATGCACTGCTTTTGAAAACTATGGAATGGTATTACTTCGTGTACGTTTCATATATGTACTTCCAGGGCGCGCACCGTTTCCCTTTGCGCACCCTTTGTCCTCTCCTATCTACCCGTCCCTTCCCACGAGGGTCCGCTGCACGTCGAGTCCAGTCCCTTTAGTAGAATACATAGACCCGATATGTGTGTGTGTGTCGCTCATTATCGATGACCATGAGGCTTATTCCAGTGATGCTTGGGTATCAAAGCGGCTATGTGCGGAGGAGACTGCCCTCTCATGCTCAGGGGTATATGTATATTTCCGCCCATCCAGTGTCGTCCTCTCCCAAGGTAGGTAGCTCCCAGTACTCCCCTTTTTGATGTTCCCGTTGTGTAGTCGGCCGTCTTCGCATTAATCATCCCGTATGCATGCGCTCCGTGTAACCTCTGTGCCTGCGTCGCCGAACGTGCCCTTTTTTTCCAGGGCAAAGGAGCTGTAATCAGTAATCATGGTCGGTGATGCAGCGTATGGTCTCGCTGCTTTGGATGCTGTGCTGCTGGCATCCCCTTCCCCACTTTCTCCCCGAGGGGTCCGTCATCCCCTCTGTTCAAATGCGGAACGGCCCCTCAGGGCCGGTGCCGAATCGCCTCCGGTTTTCACATCGGCATGTAGCCGCCACCACCATCCCCGAGTAGATTGCCCCAGTCGCCTCGGAAGCTGGGATCCGAAAGGAGTTCGTTCATCTCCCTCTGCTGACGCTGCTGCGCGAGCTGCTGCTGCTGCTGCTGCTGTTGCTGTTGCTGCTGGTTGAGAATCAACATGCCCGAGTGATTATACATCTGCGCGGTCTGCGCTGAGAGGTCCATCCCATGCTGCAGATAGCCCGGTACCGGTCCAAGCAACTGCCCCTCGATATCGTCGTACATGCCAAAGAAGGCCATGGATTCTTGAGGCTGGCTCTGGGAGGCCGGTCGCCGCTCCACAGGGCTTGTAAAATTCATGATAGGCTGGGCTGGATAGGCAAACGGGTCGCCACTCGGAAACATCATGGCGTCGACCTTGTAAAGCGCGTTCGTCGGAGTCTGCGACGTGTGGAATCCCGGGTGCGGCCGGTGCGTTGTCCCGGGAGTGCTGCTCGCCTCAGAGCTGCCACCAGTGGACGAGAGATCCAGCGGCAGGAGGTCCTGAAGATTGGCTGCGAAGTTCTGCCCAGGTACTCCATTCTGCTGCTGCATTGCGATAGCATCGAACGAAGTCCTATGGGGAAGCCTCGGGCCCATGGCCGGCCGCGCCATCTCCTCTGACCGTCTCTGGGGCATCATCTTGTCCTGTGCTGCCTGGTGGGCCGCAACCGGCATGTTGCTAGGCTTCGTAGACGGTGCCGCGCGTTTTCGGTTTGGCGGGATCGCCGCCTTCGACTCCTTCAGGCGCTCCGGCAACTGCTCAAAGAGAATCTGAGAGACTTGGTTAGCACAGTTGCCTTCTACGGGGGTTCCAATCCTCGGTGCTTACGTTCAGCGAACTGGTGATCCTGTCGGCGGCAAGGCTCCTTTGCGCTAAGCTGGCCAGGATGTCCCTCCCGGCGCTGGCGTCCGCGAGAATTTCGGCAGACCCGGCCTTGTCGGGATTCTCGACGGCATAGAAGACCAGAGAGAGGATGGAGAAGAATTGCGTATACATCATGAACCAGTAAGGGCCGATCAGGACGGCTTGCTTGCGGATCTCGAGTCCGATGTGAACGATGTTGCGCGAAACACTAATGCCCATGGCCGCGCAGGCGTAGTATCGATCTTCGACGGGCTTCCCCTCCGTCAGTCGGCGGGATACGTAATGGAGGAACGGCCGGTAGAGCATCATTTGCACATGGGCGAATCCGTATCTCAGTAGGGTACGGACACTAGAGGCCAAAGAGGTCAGTGCGCCTGTCCAGGGTCCAAAAGCCAAGACTTTCAAAGGGGGCAAAAACATGGGTCAAGAAATATAAACAAAGGGCTCCCCGCAGCGCAAAGGCAGCAGGCAGATTGTTTTGTATCACGTACCGCATCACCTCAATGGGGCCGTCCTGTCCCGGGCGCCAATATTGCGGAAGTTCCTCGCGCCAGTCCTGAAGATCTTGTTCGATCTCTTTGATGCGTGCATAGCTGATCAGGTAAGTCGCGTTTGCCCGGCCTCCGTTCATGACACACTCCTCCACTCCCTTCAGGGGATAAACATGCTTGATCACCTTGGCTAGGATCCTCATGAGCCTCCCATGTGCATTCAACGCCTGGCAGAAGGCAGGCGTGCCCGGTGGCGGCTCCAGAATAGCGTCTTTGGTGATGAACTCGTCGTTGACTTCGGTCGGCAGGGGTTGGTCGATGTCGTCGTCACTGAGCATCATGGGGAACCCGAGTGTGGCGGAAATGTAGGTATCCATCTGCCTGATGACATGAAAGACTCGCCGGCGAGTCTCGTCCTCAATGGGGGTGATCTTCGCATGCGGGAGGTGCCGGTGCAAGCCCATCCGGAGGGCAGATCGCATAGCAATGCCGAGGTATGCGTAGCAGCCGCTGACGTTAGATGACGACTGGAGAAAGAGTATCATGAATATGAGGGCTTGTAGCGATGTCATGTCTCTGCATTCTGCGACATCCTCGAGCGTCATTCTAGCCATGGTGTAGTACTTGATCCTACGAGAAGGGGAAATAATCCTTAATTAGTGGCTGCTTTGAAAAAAGAAAAAAAAGTAAAGCAGAAGGGGTGATGGGGGCGATCGAAGCGAGGGCTCACTCACCCTTCTTCAATGGCCGCTTTGTACGTGAATGGCGGACTCATCGGGTCGTCGTCGGAACTGTCGTACATGCAACCGAGAGATAGGATAGCGTACATCAGACCTAGAAACCGGATCTCGGCTGGTCCCCAGGTTTCTGCCGGAGTGTCGTACAGCTTGTTGAACATTTCATCATAGGAGGGACGATGGATGATGCGGAGCAGGCATGTCGCACAGTCCAAGGCGTAGTACGAGTATTTTTCGGCCTTTTCGCGAGGCGGGAGGTCGTAGATGTTGCCTAGGTGAGAGAGGTCGAACGGCGAGCCCCCGTTCGACTTGGGTGAGTCGAACTTAGGGGACTCGAAGCGGGGGGATTCAAGGCTGAAGATTCCGGGCGGCCTCGGTGGCCGCGGGAGGAAGGGAGTGCGATAGTCGTGCCCCAGGAGCCCCCTGAAGTTCTCCTTCATCCTCCTCAGAAAGACGGCACCGGAAGAGATGCCGTGGAAGTCCCATTTGTCGTCTTCGCCTAGGTCCAGCTGGCCGATTGTTTCGATCATGGATCGAATCTTGGCGTCCTGCGACAGCTTCCCCTTCTGGTCATGGGCGGATGCCAGTGCTGCTTGCGCCCGGCTGTTCTCGCGGCTGCGGAATTCCTGCTGAACAGCCGGGTCGAGGCTGGGATCCGACAGGTCGACGTCCGGCATGAACTTTCGCAGCAGCGTCTCGGCGCGCTGCAGCTTGCTCTCCAGTGCCTCGATGTACTGCGGCGCGGGGTTCCTGCGGCGGTTAGAAGGCTTGTCGTAGGTGCACTCTGTCAACACATTAGCGAACGCGGGCTCTCCACGACGTCCACGAGGGGAGACAAGATGCCGATTTACCGTAGCTGTAGACGGAGCAGTGGGTGCAAGGGTTCTTTCCATCGCACTTGATTTTCTTGCGCCTGCATTCGTCGCACGCCCTCGTCACGCGCCTCCTTTTCTGCACCGGCATGTTGGGGAGCTCAGACGCAGATTCGTCCATGCCGCCGAGGTCATCCTGCTCGTCTTTTACCGAGACGTGGGAGGTACGTGTAGCATTCTGGGACTGCGAGTCTAGGTCAACAGAGTCGTCGTCCGACAAGTCGGGCGTGGCCCCCGAGCCGCCGAGGCCGGGAGCCATGTCGGCGACATCGATGCTGGTGCTCGCCCGGGATAGCTGGGACGGCTCCGACGGCGACGTCTGGCCGGCGTCTGTGGCACTGATGTGTGCGTCCGCCATCGCTTTCCGCCCTTTCCCCGAGCGCGTCGTCTCAATCAGTCGATGTCTCGGTTCTCTTCTCTCACACACACTCTCTCGTTTCCCCCTTCCTCGGTGTCTGCCTGTGTGGGTAACAGATCTCAGGTTTCTATTGGCATGTTTTGGGGGAGACGCAGCACGCTACGAGACCCTACAGTGCACATCTGCCCACCTAAAAGTGCGAGATGACCGCTAGAGGTAAGGTGGATCGGTGGCGAAAGGGTGCGGACGGAGAAAATCGAAAGCAAAGGCTCCCGGGGAGAAGAACCTTAGCTCCGGTCCACGAAGAGAGCCCCAGAGGCACATATACAAGGGTTGCAAAGGACTAGCGCGCCAAGGGCATGTATGTCTCTGATATTTGTTCGAGTCAACCGGCCCGTTATGAAGGTCTTTTTTTTTTCTTTCTCTCGGCGTCTGGTTAGCCGACAAATGGGCTTTGTGCAAGTGGCCGGGGAGCCTGCGCGAAAGTGCGAACGAGAAGCGGCCCTCAGACCAGAGGAGCCCGGGTGGGGACCGCTAGGGATGGGCGGTGCAGGTGCGAGGACTGATGACCGAAGGCGAACCCGTGAGGTTGCGGTCGAAAGAGGGTTGCGGTTTCGCAGGGTCGTGCGGATCGGCGCCGATTCGGCCGCTGCACTGACGCCGAGGGGACGGTACCGAGCGAGACCACGGGGCGCTCGGAGAGGGCTGTCTGTTGTGGGAGAGCGGGGGAGGGAACCGCGCGAGCAACAAAACAACGTAGAATAATGGAAGGGCAGCGGAATACGAAAAGAGAGAAAGGGGGGGAGGGGGAAAAGACGTCTTGCAGAGTTTGCGGGCTGCTGAATTCGCTCGAGCTGACCCAAGCAGTCTTTCCTCGCTCGATTCCAACTAAGGGCGTGACAAGGGGGGGAGCTCGGAAAGGAAGAGCGCAAGGTCTTGGGTAATAAGGGTGTACTGTATGTACATACATAGGAACATGTTGGACCCCGGGCGGCGCCTGTGGAGCCGGGGGCAATGGCAGTGCGGCGGCGAGTTGCGAGTCGCGGGCAGCCTCACGCCTCAGACACTTCACACCCTGAACCATGCACTCCCACTCCACGGGACGAAGTTGGTCACATCACTTCGGCGCTAGCGCAACGGAGCTGTATAGGCAGTACTACTGAGGTATGGTGCTTGTATTAACTCCGATTAATGGGCGTTCGGGATCAGGATAAGCGCTCCGCACCGCTGGATCCAAGGGAGGAGAATATACTATGTACGAATGCAAGGCCACCCCCTCCTGGGCCAACCCCCCTTCCGGGGAGGAGCATGTGTGCAACCCTCTCACCTCTTCCCCAATCAGGACTCTGCAGGGAAAGGGAGGGGTACGGCCGCCTCTGGGGGTTAGGCAGAGGGCAGGCGCGGAAGGAGGGGTGGAGGGATCGCGAGCCTCCTGCGTAGCAATCGTCAAATTAAAGAAGCTACTCGGTGCAAACGACACGTAAAGTTGGACGGGAAGACGGGAGGAGGGTCGGGGAGGCACACTGGGGGGCTGAGCGATGTTATCTCCACGGACTACCCAAAGGAGGTCATGGGACATTCCAAAGCAATATCGAGCCCCCATGAGCTTCATAAATCCTTATTCCCTCTCTGCCAGGCACGGGTATTTAGCAGAGCACCCTCTCGCCGCTTGGGTTGCTGGACCTGACAAGCCCGAGCCTTCTCGAAGCAGGAAAGTGTCTAGTGCGGCTTATTCCCGCAGCGAATGAACGCAGAGAGAAGCCCCCTAGCTCCATCGCATCCACCCGTCGTGGTTGCGGGAATGGCCTTCTGCCCGCGACACACATGGGGCCAAAGAGGAGCCCGGTTACGGGTGGGCTCGGACGCACACGCGAGGCGACGACAGGCGGGAAGATAGCGAGCGGATAGACTCTTTCAGGGGGCCATCTGCGCGGCCCCGTCCCCTGGGCGACATCTCACGGGGGGTGGTGGGTCAGAGGCACAACTGGGGTCTCGCCAGTTTTGTATCAAAGCCCATGAGGCTAAGCACGAAGGAGAGAGCTTGACTTGGGAGATCCTGGTGGCAGATCTAGTGCAACGCGCACCGTAGATCCCACGATCCCAGATCGATCAAACAACGCGTCGACAGGCCTAGTAACAAACCGTCGTGGCGAGCCGCTGGCTCGCAGCCTCGGATCTAGGGGATGGAGGGGGCGAATCAAGCACGAGCAATTATTTTTATTTTATTTTTTTAAAGAAAAACTACCAGAAGAGCAAGGCGGGGAAAAGAGAGCGGCCGATCGGAAAGCGGGTTAGGTAGCCGATAGAGGACAGTGGACAGCGAGCGGCCGGCGCTCATTGTACCTGACATTCGTGTCGGTCGTCACAGCGTCTGCATGACATAGACGGGTCACTAAGGTTGCGCTGCTTCCTTCTGGCATGGGCCCGGCTCGGGGTCCGTGGGACCACTGGGCCCATGCTGAAGGGGCGGGCCCTGTTCGGAGACACGAACAACAGGCGGCGGGAAGCCACGACAAGGCTATTGGCGGTACTAACGCCAGCCCGTCAGCCCCTGTAAACGTTTAACCAAGCATGATGGAACTATTCGTCACCCTGTGGCGCTGCGAGAACAGCGAACAGACCGTTGTGTCGGCCGAGTCTCGGGAGACCCTTTACGGAAGGGAGGTAGAAAGAAGAAAAAAAAAAAGAGATGAAAGGTGATGTAGGGAGGGGGGGGGGTTGCCCTCAGATGTGGGTAAGGGCAGGGAAAGGGGAGAGGGGGGAGAAAAGTGGAGGGGCAAAGAGGATTGAACCGCCCGCTAGCAAAAGGCACGAGACGGCTGAAGTGTCGGTTGGGAAATGGGGGGTGTCTGGTGGTTGCATATTACGCGTTAGTAATGGCTTTTCCTCCAAACCGATTAGCAGAGATGCCCCCGTTCGTCGGTGTGATAAGAGAACGGAGATGGCCCCCGGGGAGCGGCCGTGTGAGAGGATGAGCAACCTGAGACTCGATAACGTAAAACGCTGTACCGAAACGGGCTGGTCGATAAATCCCCTAAGACGCGTTCGCGGAAACATGGTATGTACGAGCTGGGCGAACTGCGACGGGCTGGGGTACCATGGGCAAGAAGCAGCTAGGGAGGTACCTAAAGGGAGCTAAGGTAGGATGGGGACGGCCCACGAGGCTCGTTTTTGGCTTCGTCATAATCACTTTGTGCGGCCTGCCTCAAGGGGGAGGGGGGCCCCGGATAGAGCGCGTACTTGGTAGCTCCTCACCCGCCGCTGTACCGCGTCGTTGCATCCCCCCCCCTTACCCCCGGCCTAGCGTCGCGGCAGGAGCAATTGCTCTTTGTCGCCGGGGCAAGACAGCGCGCAAACTCAGGCACGGAGCGTTGCGCTGGGCCGACTATTGCGGCAGGAGCTGGAGGGCGGTTGGGAAGCGGAAAAAAAATATGGAGAAAGGCAGAAGCGGCAGGGATCACTAGCGCATCAGAGACTTGGCAAAATGACCTCATTGTGGGGTAACTATGTATGCACAGTCCAATTGGGATTACACCAATTATTTTATCGACCGTGCTTCCCAACCTCAACTGCTTCGACCTTCATCCGACCTTGCACCACGATTACGAACCCGGGCCCGCAGTTGATGGCTGGCGAGATGAGCTGGTTTTCATTGGCATGATCCAAGGTGTGCGCCAGGAATCTCATGTGTCGCAATAACTACTACTCCAACGTCTCGGAACCCCCAATATGCGCCCGTCCCCCGCGCCCTTTGCCCAGTGGTTGTTTGAAAAAGCTTTGGCAGTCTTTTTGGCGCGACGCGTAGTGCGCCCCCGCACGACCCTTGGGGAGCCCGGCTCGGAGCCGAGGACGGAATCAGCCAACACCAGCCAACGCCGGCCTGGTCGGTGCCAAATATCCGCAGTAGCACCTTTGACTCGTATCGCCTGCCAGGCATTAGGCCCCCCCCCCCCCCTTTTTTTTTTTTGGGCGCTTGCCCACGAGGCCATGTGTTCGATTTGTAAGACCCAATCGCTTCTAGCCCGGACAAAGAGCTGGGGATTTAGAAAGGTTCCACATGCATCAACGTTGGCCCTTAGTTAACCCTAGGCTGGGAACTCGGGCCCTGGTCCGAGCGATGTCGCTCGCAAACCCGCTCTACACGGGAAAGGATGCAGAGTTCCGATGTGCATTCCTCCCATACCCGGGAGGCAGAAGGGAGACTGGGCGGGGCGGGGAGAAATCTCAGCCTTAGCCCACACTGTTAGCAGAGGACCATGCACTGAGCCGACGGGTTAGCTCGGGCTTGTCCTCATCAGCCAAGCGTACACAAGAGGCTTGGCTGACCTGAGGCGGCTTTGTTCTCTCGGCATAAAGTAGTTCGACTCACTGCACACTCTGGGCGCCTCCCACCGTAGCAGCATAGAGGGGACTGTGCTCGCTATGGGCTCGGTCTTGATCCACGACCCGAGAGCTCGGCTACGTCGGTTACTCGCCTCGAAAGAGGCTCCTGGGCCGGCTAGGAGGCGCCTGGGGACACGTCGGCACACGCCGGTCGGCAGGCCGTCCCAGAAGCACTGGGTAGGGTCACATCTACCCTGAATGAGGCAGCAGGTTATGCATCTTCCCAACCCCCCTCCCCACACCTCTCCCATCACCCCCTTCTCCCCCCCTCTGGAGCTCACCGGGGCTTACGGTGAATGCACACGATCTAGAGACATTTTCTGCGTTCCCGCCTTTGGCGGCATTGCTCTTTGCAGCAATGCCAATACTCTGCGACCCAACGCGCCGACAGTGTCGCCATCCCGTGGTGGGTGGTGTGCATCGGCATTGCTAAATGGTGGCATGCCAGAGATCCCGGCAACGATCTTAGAAAAAAAGGACAAGTACCTTACAAGTCTCGGGTCTCGTGTGCCAGTGACTCGGTACCGATAAGGAGCCGCTCTCGACGGCCGGCACCTTTCTCCCTGGAGGGGGGATGGGCGTTCCAAAGGCTTCGTGAAGTCAAGGAGACTGCAAGCCCAGCAAGGACTTGCCGGTGCTTCATGCAGAGCAGGTACACCTCGCGAATCCTAGGGTCACCGAATGGTCCTAGGATCTTGCATCTTGTCGTCGTTGCTGCCTCTCCCAGGCCGGCATTGCCCAGCGGACCATGTACTCGGATTCCAACAATTGCTGGGCCGTCAGTCTCTGTAAGGGTTCGTAGACAATCATTCCCTCGAGCAATTCCGCAAACGCCTGTGGCTCCCCTCCTTCCACATCCCACTCACACTCCTTAGGCGTATCTCCCCCTCGCATCCCCCACACCAGCTGGCGTATCGGGTGAGATGCGGACGCAGTGTTCGGCAAGCGCGCCCCCGCGCGATTCTCCCACCGATCCCTCCATCTTTGTGGCGGACGCCCTAGGAGCCGGGACATCTCATGGAGGATCTCGCTCGCATCTGCACTTGGGTCTAAATCGAAGAGGGGGCGGTCGCCAAGGAGTTCGTAGAGGTTGACGCCTAGGGTCCAGATGTCAGCGGCTGGCGTCACCGGCTCGTCAAAGAAATCCTCAGGCGGGAGCGAGGTTGCTGGAGAGTTCAGCTCGGGCCGCTCCTCAGTAGCATTGAACGACGAGCCGTAGTCGGCGATGACAACCTGCGGATCCGCAACTTGGCCAGCTGGCATGCTGAAGCAAATCGGAAATGTGATACGAGGAGGCGCATGTGGAACCACATCCTCCTCGTCGATCCTACGGATCAATGTCGTGTATGGGTCACCGTAGCGCTGGTACAACTCCCTTACCGCTGACGAGCCTAGGTGTGGGATTCGCAGCAGGAAGTTGTTGAGATGCATGTCTATCAAGCCGTTTATCTTAGTGAGCGCGCCGCCCTGATCGAGATAGTAAGGAGGAGCAGGGCAAGGTTTTTATTTGGCCTTTACCTCCGTGGCAGACCCCGCGGGAGTGCAGGAATGCGAGGCCCATGGTCAGCTGGGCGGTCATGGACCTCGCAGCCTCCATAGGAAACAGCGAGCTTGCGTCGTCTTCTTCTTTCGAGGCGGACAGACTGCACCCAGCCGGTTCTCCGACCAGACAGAGGTGCCGGCCATTGGGCCCATCCAGGTATAGCTGGTCAAGCAGTGGTGCGATGAACCGGGCCCCTATGTGGGTTCCACGGCCCCCGTGGAGCTGGCGAAGGACTTCCCCTTCCCTACTCCTTGTCGACTCCTCAGCTGTCAGGATTTTCAGAGCAACGTAGCGTGACCGCTTCTCATCACTAGCTAGCCACACAGTTGAGAAGCCCCCAAAGCCGAGCTTGTGGACCACGGTGTACTGGCAGCCGTAGACGTTCCCGATCATGACGGGATGGTAACCTCCTGGTCGGTATTCCTCGAGGTCCTCTACCCCAGGCTCGTGGACATAGACCTCCTCACATGTTGGGAATTCCGGGCCGTCCTCAAGGGGCTCCATGGGACCAAGTCGTGCAGGACCGCAATGGGGAACTAGCTTCTGAAGACCATGCGTAGTGCAAGTGTGAGAGTCTTGGCACCCTGTCGATCTGAATCGTCCGGGGACCAGCTCGGGTCATAAAAGCGACCAAGACTGGCTCTAGGAGCCGGCGCACTCCGATATCGATAAATGACAGCACCTATTTGAATATCAAAGGCAACCCCAGTCTCGCGCAGGGAGTTGGAACCACGTCGTCGTGACGAAGCGAGATTGGACCGTGACCCCGACTCCCGCGGGGCGGCCTCGGATACCGGGCGGCAGGTGGAGACCATCTCCGGAGCAGTGTGGGACCTCGACGACAGGTGATCCGTGCTTCTGGGTGCCTGCGACCCCACCAAAGACAAGCTCCCCGCAGCTTCTCAGAGGTGTCACAGGCTGCGCGAGGCTTGACTCTTTCCCCATTTGCCTTCACGCTTTTGCCTTCAGCCTTGCGGTCTGCTGCCACCCCGGGGCTTGCTGCATATCAAAATCGTCGAGATGGCGGAAGCAAAGCCCAACGACCCGATCCTTGCTTACTTCTCTCAGCTAGGAGGCGTTGTTGTCAAGGGTGAGTACGGTGCCCCGCCGATGCCTGCCTCCGTGGCGAGCCGCTCTGTCTGTGGCCCACTGCCTGTCATTGAACCATATTGACACGATGCCTTTGCAGAACTTCCGAAGCTCGACCTTGAGCTCTACATCCAGAACTACAAAGGTCGCACGCGGTTCGATCGACTCTTCGTGATCGGACGATCGTCCGTGCCCCTCTGCGTCGATGCCTTGAAGGCCGCCGTCGCCGAGGCGAAGCGCGGTCGTGATATTCACCGCTACCGAGATGTCATCGAGTGCCTTCGCCTGGCAGCGCCAAACGAGCCGGAGACGACATGGGACCGCCAGTGGATGGACGCAACCGACAAGTCGAACAGGACTGAGGTAGCGCGTCTGGAGGCGGAGCTGAAGGGGTACAAGAACAACCTGATTAAGGAGAGTGTTAGGGTACGCTCCGACTTCTGTACCGCCATGGTCCCCTAACAACCTGCTTTCTGACTCTAACTCCTCTCTCTTTCTCCTTTTCTAGATGGGAAACGAAGACATGGGCAAGCACCTTGAGGCTATCGGCGATCTCAGCGGCGCCTACGATGCGTACACCCGGATGAGGCCCGACGTTAGCACCGCCAAGCACATTGTTGACCTAGGAAAGCACCTCGTCAGCGTCTCGCTGCAACGTCGGGACTGGGCCATGGTTACAGCCAATCTTATGAAAATGACAGGCAATCAGAGCGGCGACGAAGAGAAGATTCTGAACGCATACGTTAAGATTGCCGGCGGAATCGCGCTGCTCGGCAGGGACAAGTACGACGAGGCTGCCGCAAGTTTCCTCCAGGCAGATGCCTCGGTGGCCCACGACAACTATAACGAAATTGCTAGCCCCAACGATATCGCCGTCTATGGCGGTCTGCTGGCTCTCGCCACTATGGACCGCAACGCCCTCCAGACCCAGGTGCTGGACAATTCAACCTTCCGTCCTTTCCTCGAGCTAGAGCCCCATATCCGACGGGCGGTCACCCAGTTCGTCAGCGGCCGGTACTCGTCCTGCCTCGCGATCCTCGAGTCCTATCGTGCCGACTACATGCTCGATATTTACCTCCAGAAGCATGTGGCCCACATCTACGACGAGATCCGGAAGAAGTGTATCGTCCAGTACCTCATCCCCTTCTCCTGCGTCACGCTGGAGAGCATGAACGCAGCATTCGCGGCGCCTGGCTTCTCTATCGAGGCCGAGCTGGTGACCATGATTCGGGCTGGCGTGCTCAACGCCAGGATCAATACTATCGACGGTGTATGTAGCCTAGCCCCTGCTATCCGAGGGCGCACACTGCCATGCTAACGTGGACATAGCTTGTGACGATGGTCTCGGTCAATGACCGGCTCAAGATGCAGCAGACGGCCATACAGGCGGCCAAAGGCTACGAGAAGGAGGCTGTCGAGCGGCTCCGGCGCATGAGTCTCGCCGCGTCCGAGCTTGAAGTGAAGGGTACAAGGAAGTTTGCGGGCTCTAATCTTTCGGGACAGGGCGATAATATCCTCTTTGAGGATGCCAACGCCGGCTAGGAGCCCCCGCAGACAAAGAGGCCGAGGTTGTCGTAAAGAGAGGAAGGCGGCTCAAGCTGCATTCTTTGCCGAGCATTGATGAGCCAGGCAGCCTGCATACCGGTATTGGCAGGTCGAATGGCATGGGAACGACTGAAATGACCACAGCAACACAGGTTTCAGGGGCGTTGTACTGGCATCCAGTCTTAGGCGTCACGGATCTACTTGCTTGCTAGCGGCATGGCATTAGCTGTAGAGTTTAGAAGCACCCGGAGTGGCCCCAAGTCCTCTGGCTTCCTTCCACTTTGTGCTCGCGTGACCTCTGCAGTCATTGGCGCGGTCTACGTGGCATCAAAAGAAATGCATTGAATTCTTCCTAGGGTATCTCAAAATATAATAGTACCATCAACCCATCAACTGTCTCGCATCGGACGGTGGCCACCTGACCTGAGCGAACGTCAGGCACCGCTTGATACTTTGCAGATACTTGCGCGTCACCTCATCGCCCATGACGTGGCCTCTCTCGCCATTGTGCAGCTTCTCTCGCGCGCTACGCTCGTGGATACCCACCATCGTCACGCCGATGGGCCATGCCGCCTTGCCGATGCTCAAACGCAAGTATCCGTCGTTGGCGTCGACATAGCGCCGCTCTTGTGCAGCCTGGACGATCTCGACAATGGCGGCCAGGATACTCTCGTCCAGGTCCGCCTTCTCGAGCTTGCGAAACAGCGGTCGCATCGTCTCCTTGCTTGACAGCATCGCGCTGACCGCCGCCTTGCCCGCGAATGTGTCGTGGGGACCCTCTTTTGCCAGTGCCGCCTCCCACTCGCGCAGCACCATGTTGAAGTAGGACGTGAGCTGCCGGAAGAGGTACCGCCGCGCCTTCTGGTCCTCGGCCGGTGGGACCCGGCTCGGAACTTTCATGTCCTTCTCCTCGACAGGGCGTAGGGACGTGACGATTGGGCCAGTCTCTACGGCTAACTCTAGCCCTGCTGCTTTTCGGTACCGCCTGAGTCGTGCATTATGTGTTTCGCCGAAAAGCCTTGCCGGCTCGCCAAGCGCGCGGAGGTTCGAGGTCAGCTTCTCGTCGGGTATATCCTCGACCTCGTCGTCATCGTCCTCGATCTCTAGGGGGGTCTCTTCATTTTCCTCTGCTTCGGGGGGCGGTAACTCCGGTAGTCCTAGTCGCTTCCGCCTCGCGCGCTCCTCTTCGGCCTCCTTCTCTTCCCGCTTTCGCCGGCTCTCTTCAGCGAGCCTCTGGCGCTTTTCTTCTCTTATCTTGGCTTCCTCGGCGGCCTCATCCTCTCGCTTGCGCTTCTCTGCGGCCTTGGCGGCACGCTTCTCCTCCAGCTCCTTTTGCTCGGCCAGGTATTTGGCCTGTCGCTGCTCCTCCATCTCACGACGGCTGACGTACTTTGAGCCTGGTTTGCTGTCGTTCGCAGTCGACTTCGCCGAGCCTTTCGACTCGGTGATCTTCTTCGACATGAGCGATGCGAAATCCATTTTGGCGTGCCTGTGCAGGCCTCTTCTGCTATGTGTCGGGGGTGGATGTCTGGGCCAACAGGGTTGTGGTTGATATGAGGAAGGTTTGTTAGGGTCTAGAGCCGCAGAGCCGTTGGCTCGGGACCTACCCGCAGGTACTGTAATGTACAAATTTGCCCCACTTTGTGCGCTCAATTGCTCTCTTACTTCAGCCCACCACTGCATTTACGACGTGCAGCTTCAAGGCTTCCCGCCTGTCGAGCAAACAGCGAACCCAAATAAAGAGAATTTCGACCCCTTTAGCGCAGGAACGTCACCGCCTAAGCAGATCCCGCGAGCGCCACCCATCGACATGGCGGCGGATCGCGAGGGGCCGCCCTTCTTACTAAGACTCTTCTATCGAACTGGCGCGTTCCACAGGTCGGTGCAGAGCCCCAAGTGTTGGACCGTTTGTCTAGCTTGCAGACTCCGCTAACTTGCAATCGCGTCCAGGCCAGATGAGTTCACGACAACTTCTCATCTCCCGAAACACATTTCTGTGTATACTTGGCCGTCCTGCACACTTGCCGAGCTATCGCATCACCTCGCTGCTGCTAGCCCCCCCCTCCTCCCCGACCCAGCAGTTGGTACTCGGCTGTCTTTCCGACTCATCTTTGCCGACACGCGCGGGAACGCCAACCAACCCCCGAAGTACACCGTTAAGGATCTCGGGAGCCTAGTGATCGGCGGTAGCGGCCTAGGTATCACGGATTCGGAGGACGAGGAGGCGCAGGAGGCGCCAGGAGACGGCGATGCGTTCAAGACACTGGGTGACAGCAAGCTCGTAGTCGGGGACTATGTTAGTGTGGCCATCTTGCCTCCTGATACCGTCACCGGCGCTATCGCGGCGTCGGGCGACGCGCGGACCGGCCGAGGCGCAGGTATAGGAGAAGCCCGAAGCTCCATGGGCACCATGCCGCCGCCCTTCCGAGATGGTCCGTCGCAGGGATTTGCGCGCGGGCGTGGTGGGGGCCGGGGAGCACCACGGGGTCGTGGCTCCGGACCAGGCCGGTGGAGGGAGGGTGGTGATGCCCTACTTGATGGCGAATGGCGCAGGGGCGAGAGGCTGCCCGAGCCACCGATGGGAAGGGGACGTGGGCGGGATAGAGGAAGGGATAGAGACCGAGATCGCGATTGGGAGAGACCAAGGTGGTAATAACCTTGGTTCTACGAGGAAAGGCATCTGGCGAGGGGGGATGCGAGCTGATGGCAGGACAGAAGGATGGGTAGGGTTTGGCGATGCATCGCTTCAACCCGAGACGGACAATTAGTGCCTTTGCCTGACCGGAAAGTGGCACTTGATTTACTACGGCGTTACCTGTGGCAGGGGAACGGAACGGCGGGGCCTCTTTGAAATGGCGCTTGATACCTCAGGACATGACGCCTCGGCGACAGCTGTCGGGCGGTTCCTGACCGTGATATTTGGTGGTTCAAGGCGTAAATTGACGTGACCTTTGCGGTGCACTCTAGCTCTTGTTTGCGGATGTCCTATTCTGATGTACAAGGTTCCCTTCCTGTAACCTCCGATCTGTCCTCATCGCTCGGCAATGACATCTCCTCTTAGTTTTGCTTTCAGATCCCATTTGCCCTACGGAGTGGGTGGTGAGTCAGCATGCCGTCTTTGATTAGAGGAGGAGGAAGAGGAAGAAAATTGCAAGCTAAATTGCCACGGGATTCAACTCACATCTTGCTGGTATCCCAGGTAGCCCACCGTTGCTGGCACCGCGACAATGTAGACGAAGCTGATCCACGCGGTCCGAGGGGTCCATCGGAAGTACTTGTAGCGGTTTTCGATCATGTCTGCGAGTCTTTGGTCAGAACACATCGTGTCTGTCCGGCAAGAGCCCCATCGAGGAGGCAGAGGGAGAGCTTGGAGGGAATCGACGTACGCGAAAGCCGCACAATGGCAGGGTCCTGCCGCAGCTCTGTCACTCTGTTAGCATCTTCGTTTAGGGTCAATTAGGCACACGGAGCAACTAACTAAAATGATCGAGGCCACCCATCTTGGCTGCTGTGGTCTGCCGCCGGTGCTGGTGTGGTGCTCGGTGACGAGGTGGGTGTATTGGATAGGTGAGGTTGATTCTGGCGTTCGATTGAGGTCCGAAGCACAGATGTTGGAAGCCGGGCTCACCGTAGGCTGATTAGGTAATCTAGAAGTAATTGGCTGTCCGAAGGAGATATGTGGGTCGCTCCTGCAAGCTCAAGCCCGTGCAGCTGCACCTCGATTGGGCAATTCTTCTACAGACATAGACACCATGACAGGCAAGCAAAGGGTTTGTAACCCCTTGCGCTTTCAAAAGGATACCAACCAGAATAGTGTCTCTATCGAAACATAGACTCAAAGAAGCAGCTTGGGTAGCCGAGATCGATCGGTAGGATTTCGTCCTCACGGCGCTGCCGGAGCTAGTCTTTGACCTCGGCTCCGCGACGGAAGCCAATTTCGCCGAACTGAGCCGTTTCACATGCATCTATGTCATTCAACCAGTACATACACGATGGGCGGTGCCAATATCGTCATGACCACCACCTTGGTTACGTCAAGGGGGGATTGGATATTAAGGCGAAGGAGGCAGTGCAGCTGTAGACCTTAGAGCTACCAAGGTAAGAAACTGGACTCAGGATTGGTCTGTTGTCAAGCGAATTCCAGTGAGCACGAACTCGGACGAACAGATAGCCGAATCGTCCGACCGCAGAAGTCCAAAGAGAACAGCTTTTAATTCCCGACCACGCCCAACTCCTAAGTTTTAGTAACGCGACCGTCAAGCGCACTTCCATATCACCGACTTCTTGCAACGCCAAAGTCCCTCCTTGTTGCATCTGACATCGACGTGCATCCGCAAAGCGACTATCCCATTTTAGCAAAGCATCATGGCGGACGGCGCAAAGATCACACTTCACTGGTAGGCTCATCTGGCAACGGCGCCGGGTAATATGACGCTTACGGTACCTAGGCTCAACGGCTCTCGGGCACAGGGCATCTTGTGGCTTCTAGAAGAACTTCAGGTCCCCTATGAGCTCCAGATTTACCACCGACTGCCGAGCATGATGGCCCCAGCCGAGCTCGAAAAAGTGCATCCCTTAGGAAAGTCGCCTACCATCACGATTGAGCTGCCGGGGGCTAAAGAGCCCCTTGTACTCGCCGAGAGCGCCTTCATCGTGCAGTATTTCCTAGACCACTTTGCGAATGGCCAGCCGCTTCAGCCCAAGCGCTGGAAAAACGGCCAAGAGGGCAAGCTCGGAGGTGAGACCGAGGAGTGGATGCGCTACCAGTACATCATGGCAAGTATTGCCCACGTTCTGTATATCTTTTCTCTAGGGAGAGGTCGCGCCCCTGGAGACCCCTGGAGCTGGATCTGTGCTCCCGAGACAGGACTTGCACCTTTCGAGACACTACTTAATGCCGATAAACAGCTGACACCCTCCTAGTACTATAGCGAAGGAAGCTTCATGACAACGGCCTTTCTGCAGTTTGTCCTGAACGGCAAGCCACCCTAGATCTGCCAATCAGTCTATGACGCAGGCTGACAAGTGCTCCTCTAGGCATCAAAGGCCCCAACGTGCCGTTCTTCATCCGGCCGATCACCAAGGCTATCGCAAACCAGCTGTCTAACGTCCTGGTGGTGCCGAACATGAAGAAACACCTAACCCTACTAGAGGGGTACCTGGAGACGTCGCCCAATGGTGGCAAATATCTGTGCGGCGAGCATGCGACTGGCGCCGACATCATGCTGGCCTACCCACTGGTTGGAGGTGTCGAGGCCGGCATGTTCGACGAATTCAAGTGGGAGAAGGGTCTGTTCAAGGACACGTTCCCGAAGCTGCATGCCTACATTGAGCGCCTGTCCCAGGAGCCGGGCTGGCTGAGGGCGGCCGAGAAGATCAAGGAGATCGAGGGCAGCTTCAAAATCATGCCGTGATTTAACGAACGCACGAGCAGAACCGGGGGGTTGTGGTGGGCGTTAGCGCGGGCGTTCGGTACGTACATGAGGAGGGGTTCCCACGGAGGACGTGCTTGAATGTATAGACTATCGTATAGGCTGACTCTGTAGCTACTCTTTTTGTGATATTTTCTTCCTTTCATTCGTTTATCTGCACATATACCGTTTCATCGTTGCTGCTGTGTATTTTCCTTTCTCTGCGCCACAAGTGTGACAAACTGCAATCCGAGCCAATCGGTTGGCACGACGCTCCATACCCAAGCCTACTCGTTGGCTGCTCTGTGTTGTCGCAAGGCGTCACGATTTGGGGCCGACTGCCAGCCGTGACGCCGGGCCCCCGTAGGACCATGCGTTGCGTCAAGAGCTCAAGAGCTCCCGGCCGAAGGCATCTAGTCAGACGGGTAGGCAATCTGTGCAACCAGAGGTAGGGGATTTTCGCTAGTTGCGTCAGCGCTGCAAACCCAACTGGAGTGGATCCTTCGCCTAGGGTGTTTGGACAGAGCCGGGGTGACGTCAAAGCGGCTGTCAACTTAGTCCAATGCGCCGTGTTCCCGGCGTCCTGCCTGTCAAATTACACGTAGCCACGAGATCTTCGCCCTAAGCACCCTAGGGGTTCCTTCCTTTCTTATGTTTTTTCGGTGCGCAAACGACATTGCATCAGCATTTGCCCCGCTGAACCCCCGCTGACCCCCCCCGCTGAGGGGCCACTAGGCACCCCAATCTTGTAAGATCTCGTGCAGATTCGGCCTAAAGGTGCCTGGAAGGCGGCTGAGCCGTAGGCAAGGGTCGGTGCTTACGATACGATAAACACGATGCTTTGGCTAGGAGACCCTGACGATTCGATGGAGTGACGCCCCTTCCTTTCAGCTGCGGCTCAGATAAGAACGAGGAAAGACGGCGTTAAAAAAAATTCAACCCCAAAAACCCCCTTCAGCAATCTCACTGTTATTCCTGCCACGCACGCATTATCTTTCCGTCGAACACGCACTCCGCAATGTTCCTCACTAATCTCCTGATTTGCCTCTCTGTCAGTGACTAACTAGCCTGAACGCCCGGAGTTTGTCAGTCCCCGAGGCCAGGCTAAGGTAAATTGACCGATCGATCCGGAGAAGCCGGGTGCCGCGGGCCTGCTTTATCATCGAGTTAGCCCCGCTGCGTCTGTCCCTCACGGCTCCTGAAAAGCTTCGCTGTCGCCCTGCGTGGCCCAATTCCCCTCGCGCAACGGCTTGGCTGGGCATTGTGGGATTCTTAAGCTTTCCTGTAAGCATGGCGGCCTATGTCGCCCTCCCGCCGTTGGAAACGGCAATTGATGGGTCCGCCGAGTCGATGCCAAGGCCCGGCGCGAGCCCGGTGCCTCGGAGCGTGTCGCCGCCAGCCGATGGGTCGGACAACGAGGACCTGGTCTTATACGGTGATCAGGATGACGCCCAGTCCATCATCCAGCCGGCCATGAGCCCCGTGGCAACCCGTCTTACCTCGCCCAAGACCCCAGCGGCCGAGAAGGCTGCTGCCCTCGAGAACCTCTCCGGCGGCGACCTATTCGACTCAATGGTATCTGGGCGGGCGCAAGGACCTGCCCGGCCGTCATCTATGTTCTTCTCGCCGACGACATCATCATCGGCCGCGCCTCTGTCTCCTAGGAAGCTGAGCAAGCGTTCCCCATATGAGGGCAGAGAGAGGGGTATGACGCTGGGGCAGCTCCCGGCCTCTCAGCCCTTAAAGCGTGATTTCCCTTCACCATGGCAATCCGGCCCCAAAGATCTGGTGGTAAAAGAACCACCGCAGTCGACAAAAGGTGCAATGGCCAGTGCCATTGGCGGCCAAGCCAGATCTCGTCGAGCCTCGTCCATGGGGGAGAATGCCCTAAAGCGGCTCTCTCGAGCCCTAGATTCGATTACTATTCCGACTCATCTGATACCCACTCTCTCTACACCCTCATTCTTATCGCCGACCCCGTCTCCAAGGGATCTTCAACCTTCATCATTGCTAAAATTGACCCCCCCACCGGTACCCGAACGGTCCCCGAACCGGCAGCCCACCCTCATATCGCCCTTCAACCTTCCCCCGCCCCAGGAGGATCCCTCTCTTCCGTTCCCCGAGTTGCCCGGTCCACCCCGGCGGCCCTCGGCGGTTTCCAAGCAGTCCTACCGACTTAGGCGGTCCATGTCGAATGATTCGCTACTCTACAACTCCCTATCTCGGGTTTCATCGTTTGGGGACGATGACCGGTTCGTTAATGTCCGGGAGCAGATCAATTCAAGACTAAAGGCCATTATGGACAGCTGGGATGGGCCGTCTTTCAAGTTACCCCAGCTGCCCCAGCTACCTAGTCAGTACTTGCTTCACATGAACAGATCGAAGACATATGCTTACGTGTACAGACATTTTGCCCGGGCCCTTGAGGAAACAACCATCACTATCGCCAGACTCATCGCCTGACATGCGCCAATCGGGATCTGTACGCAACCCCCCTCGAGAGGCTCCTTCGACTCTCGATAGTCTCCTAGCGAGCTTGACTGGCGATGTTGTCATCATGGGAGGCTATAGGGGCTCCATACTGCGCTCAGCGCAAGGCCCTCCTCATCGACGCCTTTGGGCTCCGGTCAAGGTTGGCCTGAACATTCGCAAGGTTGACCTCGAAGTGGGCCTTGACCCCGAAGACGAAGAGAACATGGAGAAGCATATCTTTTCCTCCGGGATGCTTCAAAACATTGGCCCCGTCGACATCTCTCGGCGCTTGTTCAAGAAGCTGCGGGACTCTGAGAATGTACGGAATGGGAAACTCAGGATTCATGACTACGGTTACGACTGGCGGCTGAACCCTCATCTCCTGTCCCGAAAGCTCGTCCAATTTCTCGAAAAGCTTCCCTCAAACAGCTCGAACGCACCTGCAGATCAGAAGGGGGCGCTCGTCATTGCACACAGCCTAGGCGGTGTCATCACACGGCACGCTGTGAACCAGCGACCAGAATTGTTTTCCGGGGTCGTCTTTGCGGGAGCCCCACAGCGTTGTATCAACATATTAGGACCTATACGAAATGGAGATGCGGTTATGCTCAACGAAAAGGTGCTGACGGCCCAGGTCAACTTCTCACTTCGGACTTCGTTTGTCTTCCTCCCTGAAGATGGCTACTGTTTCGTCGACAAGCACACAAAGGAGGAGTACCGTATCGACTTCTACGACGTAAACAACTGGATCAAGTACCGACTCTCCCCATGCATCGGAGAACCAGTCGCGGCAATGCCACGACACGGCCCCCTGAGCTCTCTCCTCAACCTGCCGGACCTCGCTCTCCGCAGTCGAAGCAACAGCCAGACCAAGAATGGACAAGCCCCAGCTCGTGGCGCTGAGCAAACCTCGAATGTTTTCGTTGAAGCGGCCCGCCGAGCAACGGCTGACTTCGCCGTCTTCAAAGATCGCACCCTTGCGCCGCAGATGCACTCGTCTTCCGCTTGGCAGGAGCCGGCGCCTTCCCCACCCCTCTCGTCCACGCTTCTCTCTGGCCGACTTGTCCCTGGCCAAGAGCGCCATCTTGAGTACCTTACGCGCACGCTTGCTGAGACAAAGCGCTTCCGGTCCGAGCTCGCACACCGTCCCGAGCACCAAGCTGTCAATACCTACCCGCCCATGGCAGTGATCTACGGGAAAGACACCCCCACTACCGCCGGCGCGAAGGTGACGAGCCGC
This sequence comes from Thozetella sp. PMI_491, assembly GCA_021432635.1. Classification (NCBI taxonomy): domain Eukaryota; kingdom Fungi; phylum Ascomycota; class Sordariomycetes; order Chaetosphaeriales; family Chaetosphaeriaceae; genus Thozetella; species Thozetella sp. PMI_491. The sequence goes on from MU270038.1 coordinate 447,958, forward strand.
GAGGCCATTCCCTCATCTGAGGCATACGACGAGCTATTTTTTGGGAGCGGAGACGGCGTCGTGCTTGCTAAGGAGGCCATGTTGCCCCCTGGCTACGAGCTTGTCAAGGGAGGGAGGGTGTGCACTGACCGAGGGCATATCTCGATTCTCGGCGATCTAGTAGCTGTTGGCAGAGCCATGGAAGCTATCGTCAGAGGCCGCAAGAAGGGCATTGGTATGGGACCCGGGTTTGGGAAGGAAAGGAGAGGACCAGTCGTACCACAATCCGCCGTGGGTCTGGGAATTGATAACGACAAGGCGAGAGAATCTAATCTGGTGTCGGTTGAGGGATAGGAGGGTGCTTCGTGTCGGGGCCAAAGGGCCAGGATATGGGAAGAAAACTGGGAACTGTACGATGCTCTAATGATGTAATGTTTGTGAGGATCGTGTTTTGGGGTTTTGGGTAACGCGGAGAAAAGGGAGTCTTAGACAGCCACAGGGACAAATATAGAGGCGGCCGGGCGACTGGCGACTGGCGACTGGCGACTCTATCTTCCTTCGCCAGGTAGATAAAAAGCGAGCTTGATACAGTACCTATCCTAGGTCTTTCGAGTAACACAAAATATTGTGGAATAGGGGCAGTCGTAAAGAAGTGCTTGGGCACTGCATAAGAAGTTATTTACATCAGGACAAAGCTCTTTCCTCGCACAAACAGTCGCGCGCCGCCTAGAGACGGCGACAAGCTCGTTCCTAGAGGCACAATTGAGGCTTGATCCGGCAGCAGACATGCGTGCACTTTCGTAGATCTATGATTGGCCAAGGCTGCAGGGTAAAGAATCCCTGCACCGATATGATGCGATACGTTTGATAACAGTCTCTAGGCTTCTCTCATCTACCCCTCGATTAACAAGCTCTCTCACCTTTTCGTTCAACAATCATCCCCTTAGTCCTCCCCCCTTTACTTTTTCGTCGCATCTCAGCTTAATTCCGCGTAGATGTCGGACGGCCGAGTACTGCGCATCGTCACAAGCGCGACCTTCCTCCCCGCCTTTCCGCTCTGCCTCGCCCATGGCGTAGTCTCGCACTCGCCTGTCCCCGCCGTCGGCCTCGTGCCACTTGCCTTTTCGGCCGGCACGGGCATTTTCCTGCTGGCGCGCGGGCGGGCTGGCGGGACGGCTACGGCAGGCGAGCCGGCGGCCGTGGAGGAGGGGCAGGCGGAGGGGCAGGAAGGGGAGGACTCCTCGCCGACGCGCTCCGCGCCCCACCCATTGATCGTGTTCGCCGCTGACGTGGTCCTCGCCGTCGCGCTCATGGTGGTCCTAGTCTTTACGTGGATCCGCACCGGCCATGGCCAGCCCGCACAGCTCGCGATGCTGGCGTCTTACGCGACGATTCCGTTGCTGATCAACTTGTAAGCGACCCCTTTTGGGCGATCCGAAAGGAGCGCCCGTGCCTCTCCTTTCTACTAAGCAGCCGCTGACCACGCTTCCTTCTTCCCCCTCGATATAGCTTGATCCACCTCTATCTTGCTGTACGCGAACTCTCCCGCGGCCTCGCCCTCCATGGTCTGATGCAGTGGGTCGCATGGCAGGCCGTCCCACCCGACTGCCCGAACTGCAGCCACCGGCTGCGCCCGGCCAGCCCTCCGCGGCTGCCGTGGCTCGAGTCCCTCCCGCGCGTGACGGTGCCCGCGTTCCCCGCCGTGACGGTGCCCGCGCTCCCCGCCATGAGGGCGCCCGAATGGAAAGTGCCCGAGTGGCTGCGGTGGCAGCCGCGCGAGTATAACAACCTGTTTGTCGACGACGCGGAGGAGCGGTACCGAGACGAGCCCGACGAGGGCGAACCGTCGACCCGGGTCGAGGTGCCGGAGGCATCCGAGGTGAGGCCCAAGGATCGGAAGGCCAAGAACACCCCGCTCCTGGATGACGAGTGAACGAGGCTCTTCCCTAGAGAGCCGATAAGCTTCCTATACTGCTTCTTGACTGATGTTTGCTCCATCGTATTATACCCCAGAAGGCGTGGCTGTTCTTCTACTGCCTGTTCTTCTACTGCTACTCCTACTACTGCTACTGTCGTTACTTGCTGTTGGATATCCCACCCGTCATTCCATATTGGCCATACTTTAGCAGCGGCCAGGTTGCGATTCATGAGGCGCCGAATATTTGTACTACGAGGGTTCGAACCTAGAGCGCCGGAGAGTGAAGCACGGAATTGGCAATTGATGCATGCTTGGGTACTCGTCATTACCGATCCCGCTAGGACGCCTCAGGCCAAGCTGTCCCAGTGCACCCAGCAGGGCTGTACGGGATATACTGTGCGTATGATAGTGTCATCTTCGCGAGATATTACCACGCTTGTCGGCATGCTTGCTGAACACTAGGATCTGCACCTAAGAATGTGAGACGTACAGCTTTGATCGGGGCGGTTCAGGAGTCGCTGCCACCGGCTCTGCTTGCCGGCCTGGGCGTTCCACCGTGACCGAAGGTGCCGATATCTTGTCCTACATGGCAGTCGCTTGGACTAGCCGGCTGTCACAGAATACGGCGATGCCCGGTAGATAAGCTATTTGTCCAGAGAGAGGGTGGCTTGCCGAATGCCCTGCCGAACGCCCTGCTTGTGTGTTTGCAGCGCATGCAGGAGCTTCTTCGCATTTGTCTCGTGTGCGTCAGCCTTATCATGTCATCACCAGCAGAGGGGAACGGGGTGGGGGGTGCCTTCTGTTTTGAAGTGTCACCCTTGCCAACTCTGCCTAATACGTCAAGGGGGGCTGCCCAGCAGCTGTGCAACAGTCGGGTTGTCTTCGTCAGATAAGGGGGACACGGACACAGACACGGATACGTACGGAAGGGGGCGGCGCGGCGAGACATGAGACGGATTACGGATTGAGGATAGTCGGCTTGGGGGAGCACAGATATGCTCTTCTCCCGCCTAGCTCTTGGTTTGGGGAAGGGAGGAAGGCAGTAGTGTTGGCGTTGCCGGGCTGCGGATGACGCCGTTGGCACCCCCCCGACCAGAGCTCGAGTTTCCAGATCTCAAATCTGGGTAAAGCCAGAGCGCGGATCCTCAGGGTCGAGGGCGGGCAGGTGGGATGCAGGCCCGACTCTGGCGCGCTCGAAACAGACCTCGGACGTGATTGGCCGCCGGTCACGACTCTTTTTTGTTTCCTAAGCGCTTGGAAGTTGGAGGGGGTGGCCGCGACGGGGGGCCGCTGGGGACGAACCACAGGCGGTTGGCGCTCGGTGCGCTGCCGCCGCGCCGCTCGCATTGGCTCGCTAAATGTGCCGGCTCAGCACACCACCAGCCAACCAGCTTCACCATGACGGCTATTTCTGTTCCCCTGCATACGGGTCGCCTCTGGGGGAACCCCTTGACAGCCCTTTTTTTGGCGCCGCCCCTCCTCTTTCTTGGCGTTAGGCTCGCCTGCTGCCGCGCTCTCCATCTCGGCGCCCTGCGAGCCCTGCGAGCCCTGGTTCTTCCCCCATCTCAGGATGGGGGCCCGCCCCTCCTTCCGCCCCGGGAATCGATCTGCGGCCCAGATTGATTTGATAAATTTGGCTCGGGAGCGCGGTACCCAAATTGTCAGCGTGCTCGCCTACCCTTATTTGGCTACATCTATACCACCCCCAATGCACGCAGCTGCGGGCTGCATGCGTTAGCGCCCCCTGAGGCCTATCGGTTGGCGGCTATCTCTCTCTTTGACACAGAAGAGCAGTACAAGCCAGCAGGAAGGAGGTCGATGTCTGGGCGGCCAGCCTCCTCGCGAGCACAGAGGTATTTGTAGACGGCCTCGCCCTCCTCCCCGACGCCTTGTCTGTCCAGGCGTGATAGTTTTCCTTGGAGTTTCCTATTCCTCGTCCACGTGAACTTGTTCCGTCCAAAGCTCCTTTCCTGGCGAAAAGGTGTTGTTACTACTCCCGGTTGTCTCTCTCAGTCTCTCCTTTTGCTCGCTTGATACCGCCTCCATTTGACGCCCGACGTCTTACATCACCTACATCGCAATGGCTACCGAGAAGAACAGCGGAAACGTCTCCGACTTCGAGGTCGACTCCCACGACCGGTACTACCAGTCTAAGGTCTCGTCTCTGCGGATGGTCGAGGGCGTCCGGGTTGGGCTTACCGCCCTTGCCCTGCTCATGGGCTTGACCATTCTGGGCGTGTCGGGCAACTCCATCAACGCCTACAACAACACGCGTGTCTCTTCCGATTTCCTCTCCCTGGCCCTCTGGCCCAATGACTTCAACCTCCAGCCCACCGTGGCTCTCGTTGTTGGCAGCACCATCGTGCTCCTGACCAACATCATCTCTCTGGTGTTCAGCAAGGTCCGCGTGGTAAGTCACCCTCTATGCTCTGGTACGAGCGCCCCTAGCTGACAACGGCACCGCAGCTCCGCAACAGGACCATGGTACACACTTCGCTTACCTTCGCCGCTCCCCTCGTCGGCCTCGTGGCCGCTCTCATCGCCATGGTGTTCTTCTACGCCATCAACGCGTCCAACACCTCCGACACCCTTCTCAGCTGGACCTGCCGGTGGAAGTCGATCCCCATGACCCAGCAGCCGCAGTGGGGTACACTTTGCCGCGAGAGCTGGGCCGGCGTATACCTGTCCATCCTGCTGATCCCCGTCGAGGCCGCCGTCCTGGGCGTCGCCGGCTACCAGCTCAAGGCCGAGAGGCACATTGCCGCCTACGGTCAGGCCCGCAAGGGCAGCCCCGTTTTGGAGAACTAAGAAAGAGGGACACAGCTGGGAGTCTCCAATAGGGAGCATGGTTGTGAGTGTGAGAGATGCGAGGAGAAAGGGAGAGAGAGAGCAGCAGTTCGGGTATGTGAAGTGATCTAATGATTGCGACCAAATGGGCTGGAACCGGAGGCATCTGCGGGCATCTGGGTTCAGAACTAGTCGTCCGGCGTTCTAGGGAGTCTTTCCTCCTGTAAAATGCCATGTATTATGAAAAAATCAAGTTTAATGTCAAATCTCAACCAACAAAACCCCGGCTTGCCTGACGTCTGATGTTGTGGTGGCTTCTCGCATTGCAGTCCAAAGCTCGTTAATTCTCCCCATTCCTACCGAAAATCATTAGAAACATTAGAAAGAAGAAAAGAAAAACAAGCCGGAAAATTAAGAACAAGGAAAAAGAAAATATTGAACGAACACGCGCCAGATTACAGGTTCTCAGCTGGGCTCATTCTTTTTTGGAGCGAGGAGGGAGCTGAGGCGTCCGCCCGGGTCCCTGTTCTCGGGTCACGCCAGCCTATCAGAGGGGAAGGAACTCAGCCAGGCATCTACCTATGTCGTGATTATTCGCCTAGCACGTTGTGTCTGGAAGCATGGATCGCCCTCTCCCCGTGTACAGCGGTCCAATTCCGGCCTCTAATCCACTCCTGCCCGAACGAGATTTAGCATGAACGACCCAGGAGATACGAGGCCGGCGTGGCCCACCGCAAGCTAAGGTACAGCACCTACCTTATCGACCTTGCCACTACCAGGGTCACGCGCCTGTCTCTTGGTAATCTGAGGCCTTCGCTCTTAGGACATCGAGCACACGTATACACGCCTGGGCTCCGCACTCTATTTGGCGCCGCGCCTCTCGTGGAGAAGCCCCAGAGATCTTGGTGGAGAAATAGTGTGCGACGCCGACCCAGGCAGGGAAAAAAGGAAAGCCACGAGTCATCTTAGCACCTCGGTATATCTCTGCAATCCGTCACTCAATGCAATGCAGTGCGCCGAGCTGAAGCGCGCTGCGTGCTGCAGCCTGCCGGCGATGGGCACAGGTCCAGGTGAGAAGAAGCAAGCAGAGGCAATCAGTCCCAACCTAGCGTCCAGCTTCGCCAGGGATTCCTATCTTCCGGGGCGCAAATCCCTATACCTTATTAAAGCCTGCATGGGCCGGCTGATGATCGCCCTCGTCTTCGATCGGACCATCCGGGGTAAGGCAGGTGCGCAGGTGCCACCGGCGCTGTGGCTTTCCATCTTGGAGATGCCGCTTGCCTTCCATGTCTCTCTCGCCCAGCTCAACCCTGCCCCCCTTTCTGAAATCCATGGGAACCCATTCCCATGGTCCTATTAGGCAATACTCATATGAATATTGTTATTTTCTTTTATATTAACTGCGATGGCCCTCGGCCTCGCCCTTTCTTATATTTCGTCTCACCTCTCTCCGTAGCTGTCCCCGTTGCTTTGACGCTTTGTCTTTCTACGGGTTCTCGTCAGGGAGATACGCCACGAGTACCAGCTTTATTTCCTCAAGCTTGGCTGTTTCCGCTTCCCTTCACCTGCATCTTCGTTTCTTACCAAGCTGCCGTGGCTGCCTTGTGTCTAAAACCCAAAAAGAGTGTACTACATCACCACCACATACGAGCAAACAAGCGCTGCCAGAGAGGCTCATGCTCTGGAAGGAGCCCCCTTTCTAAGAGAACTCCCGTCCTGCTTCTCGTCCGAAATTGGGGCCAAATTCCTCGCCTTAGCAGGCACCAAGCCGCAGCGGACAAAATAACGAGACCTCTTGAAAATTACAAGGTTCGTTCTAGCGTACCGATTCAGGGGCCAAGCGGCTTCGACTCCGGGTCGCCAGTACGCCACACGAGCCTAGCAACCCGTATCTCGAGCATACAGGGGACGTCAATTTGAAATAGCAACGAGGGGTACTTTTTACCACCACCACTACGCTCGTCCCTACGCACTTTAATACCCCCTAGCAACCGACTTGGCACCTTAGCTCCCGCTTCTCCGGGGTCCGTCTGCCTCACCATCCACGAGCGCAGCAACTTGTCCGGCCTAGCGTCCTGGATCGTCGGTGGTCCACCCCGCCAGCGCTCCTCGCAAGATTCAGTCAGCTACTATGAGTTCGCTGGCTTCGTCTACAGGCTCAAGCCTCTCAACCTTCAACCGGGCAACCCACTCCAACAAGACGCTCCCCTCACCGAAATTCACCAAGCTTTCCTTCGCCGAGCGCAAAGCGGTAATGTCGCGGCCGTCGACATCTCACATTGTCGAGGGCGACCGGCTGTTACGCGACATTGATCGCGGAGCGCCGGGGGATCCCGCCATGGATAAATCGCGACGCAAGTCGCTGTCCCGACCCGACGTCTCCAAGAGGCGAAGCACCTTCTTCGAGGATGCTTTCTCTTACAAGGAGAACAACCCGATCAAAGAGAGGGTGCGGAGCGAGTCGACCGTTCTGGCCGAGATTAAAACCAACGTCATCGTACGTGTTTATGAACCCCAGCATGCTCGTCGCCGACACTGATGTTTCCATGAGCTAGGTCAGCGACGAGTTCACGTTCCTCACAGAGCTGTCCTACCATCTATCTACGAGATATCAGCGGCCTGTGTCATCGGTCGTGGTGTCCCTCCAGCATGGGGCCTGCATGCTCTACGCCGGCACCTTCGAGCCCGCCTATGTCATGGCCATATCAGCGCTTCCCTCGCAGCTGCTGCCGGCTACTAACAAACGGAACGCCGCACTGGTACAGAAACACATGGAGGAAGCCATTGGCGTCAAGCCCGAGCGCGGCCTTCTGCGCTTCATCCCTACTGGGGAAGAAAACGTGGCCACCAACGGAAAAACCATGGCCGGCGAGATTGACGACTTGGAGAAGAGCTCCCGGGGCCTCTTGGACGACTCGGTGAGCATCACATCGAGGAAATCGAAAGCACGAAGGAGGCTAAGCATACGGGTACATCCACTGGCACACCTGCGCGATTGGGAACCAAACTAATGCTGTGCAGTCATTTACCACATTGAAGTCCCCCTCGGCGGTCAACATCCCAGCTCCGGAGCTCACACCCCCCACAAGCGCTGTGGACGAGTCGCCTCCGGAAATGCCCGCAGTGGAGCCTACACCGAAAGCAAGGCGGCGCAAGAGCTTCGTGGCAACAATCTTTGGGCGGTCGAGTGGGAAGAATGAGAGCCGGCCTCCTGTCCCTGAACTCCCCCGGCAGTGAATGCTGCCCGGGACGAATCGAGGTGCTCCGCTAAAAGCCCTCAGAGTTGGGGGGGGAGGGACGGCGGATGCTGGTTCAAGTCGTTCCCCAGAGAGCATATGATAAGAATGACGGAACTAAGGATAATCGGGGCTCTAGGGGTCAATTACACCGAGGCACTCGCCAGAGAGCATGGAATAGCATTGCATCGGAGTTTCTTTTGTCCTCAGTGTTATGGTGCTTCCTGCCCACTTTCTCAAGGGGTGGATTCCGTCGGTAGATACCAAAATATAATGATAGTCGGATCGAGTTGTTAAAAAACAAAAACAAAGGGAAAGCCCATATATGGCTCCGTATTATAAATGTACACTCTCACGTCTCTGAATTTACTGGTTTAGGGGCACGAGATCTCAACCCGGCTGGCTGCAAGTCTACCGGAAGAATATAAGCTAACCGGGGCACAGTTTTGGTTTCTGAAATACAGCCTCCCGGTTTATGCATTGAGCTAGGCATGAGCCTACCCCGCATCGGTGAGACAGGCCCCAAAAAGAGATTCACCTTGACGTGATAGCTGAATGGCCTCGACAAGACTCACTGGGATAAACGGCCACGGCCACGGCGCGTGAAACTCGGCGTTAATACCTATCTACCACATATTGAACCCCCCCCCCCTTCCGTCCACACGTGCCACGCTCCCTCGGCTTTTTTTTTTCCCACCCTCAGCGTTGTCGCGGGCGAGCAGAGGCTGCCGATATTGGCGCCAGACAAATTTCGAGGCTTCGCACTCTTCGCCTAACGTCAAACCTCGATCTCGGCAACCTGAGGCCGCTGCAGGAGGGATCCTCTCGGGGCGGACACTTGCTCTTTCGCGCTCCCTCCCTCGGCATAGGCCGTGATTACACGAAGTGAGACTGCAATCTGATCAAAGTCGCTACCCTCGGACTAGGTACAAGCCAACCCCCCCCCCTCTCTGCTTCTGCCCCCAAATCCTACTCCTTGGGCGTCCTGACTGGCCTGACATAACCCGCGAGCCTGGACCTGACTAAGATGTCGCCCGCCAGCCTGTATCACAAAACAATCACGGCCATCGTCGTCGCCTGTCCTGCGCCGTCCGCTCCTCTCCAAGGGGCCAGGAACATGCGCCGTGTGGCCGTATCGGAACCTACGCCTCGAATGCCGAGAGGGTTGTCTTGCTCTTAGCTGAGACCCTTCCGCAGCCAGTCCTGCCCAATATGGAGGTAAGCCCTGCAGATAGCCCTCGCCCCTTTCTCTGCCTAGTTTTTTCTCTGTCGTCAATCTCTGTTTAGCCCTCTAGCCCTCCCCTAGCACCTCCGTCCTCTGTCCCTCCCACCCCTGTCTCTCCTCTCCCTCCCTCCCGCGCTCGTCCTCTCTTTTTGTCGGCATGATTAGATCATGTCCAGTCGGTGTCCGTTCCCGTACCCGCTAAGCCGCCAGTCATCGGCGAGGTGCCACGGATTGGCAATCAATTCCCCTTCGGCTATGGCTTACAACACGCCCCGGCTCTTCCTTGCGGCCCTTCCGTGTTTCCTCTCCCTGGGTCCTCCAGAAGCCACGGGGGCTCGGTCCTATGGGACGGGTCCCTGCAGCAGGCAGAGGTGGGGGGATGGGGTTTCGTGACCTCTGCGTCATCGCCAGAGATATCTTTTGTCTACCCCTTGCCTACTGTGCCTACATGAGTACCTTGGCTCGCCGTCTGCATCAATGCGAAGCCACAGTTACCAGTGCTGTACGACCGTAAGATACGGGCCAGCCGGGTGTCTCCCTGGCTCCCCTTATATATGTATATGTATATATATATATATATGTATTCGGGACACCGTCAGCAGGCTGCTTCAGCACAGATCTCCTTGACCGAGAAGCATGGAGCTGCGAGGCGTCCACATAGCCCAGAGACAGGAGCCTGCAGACTCCTCGCCTGTTACCCCTGCTATTCTGACGGCGCTGATTTTCCCGTCTTTCCTTTCGTTTGAACAACCTTCTATCTGCGTTTGCACTCTTGAGCCTCTGGTTGGCCAGTCTGGGGACAACTCATCCCGGTCCTGCAAACAGACAGCCACATTGACGAGCCGTTCCGCCCCTACCTCCATCTACCCCAGATGCCTCCACTGCCGCAAAAGCGACAACACTACCCATCAAAAAGGGCCACAGCCCGCCGTCTACCGTGACAAAAGCTTGTCGCTGTCGTCTAGGGCGGTGGCTCAGGACGACTGCGTCTGCGTGGCCATCCTTTCTGCAGTCCTTCTCTAGAGGTTTAGGAAACCCCCCGTGACGCAATGTCCTTGTGCATGCCCACCGGCGATTCTTCAAGTCTTGAGCCGAGGCTGGCGCCGAGGTTACCTCGCCGGGCACCAGTTCATTATGTTAGTCGAGCTGCGCTAAATCTCGGACGTGTCTACGAGCAGAATCAACAACGGATCCAAAAGAAAGATGGGGCCAAAGGGATCGACCCTTCGGCCCCCCCGCTGACGAAAGGAAAGCCTCGGCTTCTACTAATGGGCCAAAGAAGGTAGGTTTAGCCCGAGGCGCCGTTCGCTCGAGAGACGCTGCTGACGCTTAACAGGAGTGGGAAATCCTCTATCTCCAGCGTCGTCTTCCACAAGCTGGCACCTAGTGAGACCCTCTTTCTGGAGTCAACGGCGCGCATCGAGAAGGAGACCCGAAAGTATGTACACAACTAGGTTTGCCTATTGAACTTTGGGGTATATGCTTACGGGGAAGCGAGCAGCTCGTTCATGGAGTTTCAGGTGTGGGACTTCCCCGGCCAGATCGACATTTTCGACAACCCGGCCTTTACGTTTGACATGGACGCCATCTTCGGCGAGATCGGTGCCTTGATATGGGTCATTGACGCCCAGGACGACTATCTAGAAGCAGTCGCCCGCTTGAACACCACCATCCTCCACCTCCAGCGCGGATACCCGCACATCAACATCGAGGTCTTCATTCATAAAGTCGACGGTCTCAGCGACGACTACAAACTGGATATCCAGCGGGATGTGACCATACGCATTCAGGATGAACTGTCCGACCAGGGCGTCGAGAACGCCCCTGTGCACTTCCACCTCACCAGCATCTACAACCACAGCATCTTTGAAGCCTTTAGCAAGGTCATCCAGAAGCTCATCCCTCGGCTGGGCCAGCTCGAGGCTATGCTCACGAACCTCTGCCGGACGTGCCATTTCGAGAAGGCCTACCTATTCGACGTGATGACCAAGATTTACATCGCGACCGACAACACACCCGAGGACATGGCGAGCTACGAGATCTGCTCCGACTACGTGGATGTCATTATCGACTTCACCGACATCTACAACTGGCCCCGCAGCCAAGATTGGCGTGACCGCCTGGAGAAGGAGCCCTGGCGCCAGCCGCTTGAGGATCAGGTGGCCTGCCCCTGGGCTGAGAGCGGCATGGTGCTCTCGGACGGCCGCCCCATTATGCTGCGTGAGGTGGACCGCTTCCTCGCCCTCGTGGCCATCATGAAGGAAGACTCGTACGACCGCATGCCGCAGATCAACATGAACGTCGACACCGTGGTCAAGGGCCTGACCGAGTTCTTTGAGATCACCAAGGCACGGGACGCGGGGACAGCCCCGGCGAACATTGTGAGCCGCGTGCAAGGTACGCCGCAGTGATGGAACGCGTCACATACGGTACGTGAGTTTGGGGCAGAGCTTGGAGGTCAAGGCAAGCTTGCCTAGGTATGCTCTTTACCCGGTTCGGTGCAAGAGACCTGCCGGAAGTCTGCCCCTGGGCGTGAAAAAGCCATAGGCAGCATCAAGTGGTACAGAAAAGTTCCCATCTTAGTCTTGTATCTAGATCTTCATCTCGTAAGAGATATTGCACCCGTGCTGCTACGTCCAATGCGAACTGCTAGTCTACTGCTGATCTGGGAATACCACCGGTAAACTTATGGTCGATAGTGCCATAGTATGATAGTTTAGTTATGCAATTTATCGGCTCCATGTACCCCCCTCTCGAGAAGCAACTAGATGCTCATCCCAGCTGGAAGTGAGTCCACCTTGTCATTTCGATGAACATCCAGACTTTCCGCCAATGCTTGTACTTCTTTCCGCCACACCACGCGAGTTGGCAGCGGCTCACAAACCTAGAGCCCTTCATGTATGCTCTCAGTTTGCGCACGCGCTTGCTCCCTCGGTGGCTTCGAGAACCAGGTTACCTCGAGTAGCATATCATATACGCGCTATCCAAAAGATGTCCTTACTGTCAATAGGTGGGTTTCAGCTGCGGAGCGGTTTCTTCGTTCATTCCGGCTTTCCATATACTGTACAACAATGGTCCTTTCGACTAGCTTTCACCCCCATCTCGACTTCCCTTTCCAGTTTGTGCCGCGTGTTGTTTCGGCAGACAATGGCTGTGACGGGGACAGTCTCGAGGTGACTTTGGCCACCTCGGCGAGGCTATTGCGAAGTTGAGGTAACCATCAACGCTGATTCCGTTTGCTAGAGGTGTTTACAGCAGGATGGGTTTGCAACACAGCCTGACCTTACTGTGCTATTGAGTCTCATAAGGTACCTTATAAGGCCCAATCGACATGATAAGCTTGATCTCGTTTGCAGATGTCTAATATCACGACTTGATAGCTTATGTTTATGTTGTTTTTTGCTAGTGACAGAGCCCTGAGATACCAACTAGGCCACCGTGACACGGCCCAAGAGTTTGTCTTTCTTTTTCTGCGGTGCTTCAACTTGGCAACATGGTAACGTAGTAACATAGCGTGCATTGCATCGCAGACACACAAGGTTCCCCTCTCGTATCTCACATCGTCGTGGAAAGTCTCTTCCCAAAGAAGCTATCGCAGTATCGCGAGGTTTCGCTACGTTGCATGGGGGTCATCAGTGTACCCCTGATGGCGACCGGTTGCTACCGAACGGGTGTGTAACGGTTCACCATGACGTTGTTCTCGGCCACTTGCTCGGAGATGTCGTTCCCAGGACAAGATGAAGTTGTCACAGACTTCAGCCTCAAACCGCCGGGCGATGTGTGTCTAGGGCTGTCCTTCGCAATTTCCCGGCCCGTTTTAGTAGGTACTGAGGTGCCCCCCACGTTCCCCAGATTCGACCAACTGCCGAACCGCAAGTTCGGAATTTGAGCGGCTGAGGTTGCCGGCCGGACTTTTCGTTAGTGGCTTGAAAAGGCTGTCTTCAAGCCCCATTAACTCCCTTTTTGTCATTCTTTCTTTGTTTCATGGTCCTGGTGAGACAGTGTTTACTACGGAGAACTGGCTGCTGCCCTAGAATGAATATCTTGGGTTATCTTTGCGTCCTCCGGGCACCGACGCCTGCTAACCTGGCTTGGGTTGGCTCAGTTCAGGCTAACCTGACCCTAACCCAGACCCGCGAACCCGACTTTCGCTGCCCGAAAGAGGCCTCCTACAATGCGCTGCGCAGGCCCGAAAAAAAAAAAAAAGAAGACCGCCTGCACGATCTTGCTGCACCCAAGTGCCCGGGCTTGGGCCGGCCTGAAAGGCCCTAAACCGGCTGCTACGGCCAACACATGGTGGCGCTGGCCTGGCAGACCGGCCGCTGGTTAGTACCTAGCTTGCATTACCCATGACGCCTGTCAAAGCCAGACGAACAAGGGCTTCGATACGAAGTCATAGTACGGCTGCTGCCACGTCAACGGCTGCCTCTCAGTAGCCCAGAGGCAGGCCCTTATCCTGGTCTTGCCTTAGTTTTGCGAGTCGGGCAACGGGCCGGGCGTGCTTTAGGGCGTGGCGAGTCGCCTGCGCTGGCTGGCCATTCCCCTGCTGTTGCGGTCTCGTGTATGTACACAGCACAAGGAAGGGCGGTTGTGGGCGATGCCGGGTGAAACGAGCAGCAGGTTCATATGGGCATCGCACCAGCCTGACCTGCATCGATCGTCATTCGGGCGACGCGGCACCGCCAGTGCCTTGCGCTGTTCCCATACAACTCAGCATACCAGAAACTTGCTTTTGTTCTTCGCCTCCTCCGGGCAAGCGACGTGGCTGGTGACCGATCGAAGGAGGCTGGTGCAGAGGACCTGCATGTTTCGAGCCCCACCGCCCGCCGCCGCTCGTTCGGCTTGCGCGCGGGCTCCGCACGACAGGCAGGGCGGCCCTGGCAGGAAAGGGGGGCCCGGCGGGGGCGACAGAAGACGCCGGTGGAAACCTTCTCATGCACCTTGGGATCGCCTCAAGCATCCTGTTCAGCTTCGCATGGATATGACCCCAAACCAGGTGCTTCCGGGGCTTCTGGATCGACCCCCCTCCCGAGCATTTGTCTGCTTGTCATGGAGGGAGAAGACAGAAGCTCTGAACCTATCCTTGCCAAAGCTCCCTTTGGGCCCGCAGGTCGAGGCGAATCAGGCCTGCAGCTATTTTACCAGTTGACGAGTCCTGGGAGCTTGCGCCACAGGATCGTCGCCGCCCCTTTTCCCCGTGGCCTTGCCATACCCCACAGGCCGAGCCATCGAGACCACTCCGTCAGCCCTCGTCAGGAATCCGGCCCAAGCCGATAGAGGACTCTATTATTGCTATTATTGCTGGGTGCCCATCATCACGGCCCATCAGCCGAGGCCGGCATGCGGGCGCGAGGGGTGGTTGCCGCTCCGAACGAGGAGCAAAGACCCTTGGTTCCACCTAGACCTAGTACCATTCGTCTTGTACACATACGACGCTCACGCCCCCTTCGTAGCTCGGTGGCGCGACGATGCACCTGCCCAGACGGGGGAGATCGCTGGGATACGAACACGGAGTCATAGACGTTCAGTGCGGCACCAGATTGAGAGCCAACCGCTGCCAGTCAGGCGGGCTTGATGCGTGGTGTTTGTGAACATCTGCTGCAGAATCCAGGAAATATATCATGCCCATCGCTATTGGGCGATTCGAGCCAACCCGGTCCAATGGCGTGCCTGGCACGCCGAACGGCTCTCGAGAGTTGAAGCAAAGCCTCCGTCTTTTAGCATGCACAGTAGCAATAGCAGCGCCCGCTCTGTTCCCAACGATGGTACCGGCGCGGTGGAGACGGCAACCCCCCCCCCCCCCCCCCGGCCCGGATCTGCTTCGGAATCGCCATTCGCCTGGTGCACTGTGGCCCGTGAGTGGGTGCCGGGCGGGCGAGGATGGCAGTGCTAAATTGGCGGCGAACCAACGCCTTTGCCCTTTTCCAAAACTCCTCGCCTACTCACCCAGCGAGTTTCAGGGACAGTGTCTCTTTTGAGCAAGGGGCCGGGGGAACAAAGATCTCGGAACTAGCACGCTGTGACGAGATCGCTATGTGGAGACCACCCTAAGGAGACGGGTCGGTCGATCCCTCTTGTCAGCAACGGCCCGCCGAGGGGACGAGGAGTTGCTGTCCGGAATCCTGTTTTTGGCTGGTTACCCGCTGCCGTGCTTTCTCAGGGGAGGGACACCCCCGTACCGCACTGAGCCTGTTGGAAGGCAGGCTTCCCTTCACATGACTGCTGACTATGCGGCCGAGGGTCTCGCCGCCGCAGTCCTCCAGCCGGCCTGGTCAAGTGATCGGGTGTCACGAGCGCGACAATGGCGACGGCAATTGGCGAAAACATAGGTCCATATTCCGGGCGTCGTCGTCGGTGCGATGCAGCCGACAGGCCTGCAGTCCGCCTGGGACGTCGGCATTCCCTGTTCAGGGATCTCCTCTGGCAGAAGGAACAGAGAAGACAAACGACGATACATTACAGCACGGCTCGCCATCTACTAGAAGGAGAGAATGGGGGAAGGGGGGGGGGTTCGGTTAACTGACCGCAGGACACCAAAAATAGTAAGCAAGCTCGGGGTAGGCGTACTACGGTACTGTAGGTAGTAGTAGCTTGTTGATCCGCACCTCCCTTAGCAGTTTAGGTTAGAGGAGAAGGAGCCTAGGGAGGTACCTACTGTCCAGTCTGCCAGTACACTAAGAAGTACCTTCTCCTTAGTAGAGATCCCCGTCTATCCAAAAAAGGAAAGGCGCAAGGGTGCGAGGGGTTGAGAAGAGCGAAAAGCACCTGCCAAGCCGAAGAGGGAGACTAAGGCATCTCGATGCAAGGCGTGTGCGGCAGTTCTCATGATATCACCACTGTAGCGTATTGTGGCAGAGAGCGAGAGGACGCGCCGAGTCCTGCTGCTCTCATTCTGTAGCTTTGAGACATTGACACGGCATGTTCTCTTCGCCACGGTCTGCTGCAGGCTTTCGAGGCATCCCTTCGGGAAGGGCTAACCCGAGGCTTTCCGATCGATTGTTAGACGCACATCCGCCGTTTTCCTAGGACACACACTCCCCTTCTACTTCTGGGGGCAGGAGGTAGCCCGGGCCAGAGTTGCACACCTAGCCAGTACCTACCAACTTGACCTGTGCACCCTCCTTTCCAGCCCTCTCTCTCCCCAAGCACATACCACCCACCTCTCCGAAGGAACCCCCCGCGGCACAATGTGGGCTCTCCAAGTCTGGAGCCATCTGCAGTAAAAATGGCTTTGTCTTCCCTTTTCTTTGCCGAGCATCCACCCACCCAGCCACAGGCCCAGTGTGACTCATGCTTGCGACAGCCGCCCAGCACCACCGTAGCAAGCGATTTCGGGGCAAGGTGGACATGCACCACCGCCGCCGCCGCCTGCAGTTAATCCAGCTTGCCTTGCCCCTCAACCCGCGTAAAGCCGCCATTGACGAAAGTGTTTACGAACCCGTATGCCGCGCCGCCCCTCCTATCCCTTGCTGCGTGTGTCCACCACGCGAGAGTGTTTCGGGCCAGGCCAAAGAAGCAAGCTTCAGCAACGTTCCCAGCTGGCGCACCGCGTGGGCCAGATTGCCGGTGCCGTTCGACTCAGGTACGAGTGTGCTTCTGTCCACGGATTGGCTGGGGCCCCCAAATGAAGCCAGATTTGTCACAAAGTCCCGAGGGCTTTGGAGGTAGAGCCGGCTTGCCTGGAACGGCAAGAGGCGTCCCCCGAACCGGCCAGTGCTGGGCTTCCCGGGGGATGGTTCCTCATGGCGAAGGGCCACGAGGTTTGATGGCCCATCTCCTTCTCCCCTCTCTTCCCTCTCGTCGCCCTGTCCCTGCCCAGTCCAAGGGGAAGGGGGGGGAGGCTGGGGCTGGCTGGCGTCGTCGTGACCATCTAGTTCTTCCCGCTCCACGCTCCAGCCCGCTCTCGCCTCTTCTTGCTCGCCAAAGGCCCTTTCCCCGTTGCGACGTCTTCTAGCCCTTCGGGGCACCACCCAACCATAGTTTTTCTGGCTCGATTTTTGATTTTAGGGCCAATCAAAATTCGCCCTTTCAGACCGGACGGCGTCGCCCAGCAGGCCAATCACAGCCCAAAGCAGGGAAGGTGAGAGAGGTGGGAGTGCACACTAGCCGGGGAAGCCAGGGTTAGTTTTGGTGACAAAACCCATCGACAGGCTGTCGTTGATTCTCGTGCTCTCTATGTCCCTGTCCATCCTCATTCCGTCCGGCTAGGCGAGACCAACCTCACGGGATCTAGGTTTCTGTCGTCTCTGCGTTCCCACCGCGCCGCGCACCATTTTTGGCCGTGTCCCTCGCATCTCGCAATGGAGGGGACCCAAACGAAACCTTCAACGACGTACTCTGCCACCCCCCCCCCCCCCCCCCCCCCCC
>MU270038.1:465541-477644 GCA_021432635.1 Thozetella sp. PMI_491
TCTGTTGCCCCTAACCCAGCCCGGCCGACCAGACCAGCCTCTGGTCTGATCGTTCCTCTTTTCCCCAAGACTATTCTCTCTTGGGATCTCCTGCCGGCCCCGTCTCATGCAGGAGATCTCTTTTGGACGTGCCCTGGGTCCAATACACTGTCGTGAAGCTGGCCGACGCGACCTCAGCTATGACATGAACCCACCGGGCTCAGGGCAACCCAACAAGCGCTGGCTTTTGCCTGGCCACTGAGAGAAGGAGGCCAAGGATCTCGGTTGGCAGCGCGCTTGTTCGGTTTCAAGTTCGCAATCTAGAGAGCAGGCGCCTCTTGCGCCTACTTCTCCTTGCCAGAGATGGTTTCAATCTCGCCACCTGCAGTCTGACGGGGGACGGCCGAGAGTACCGTTTGTACTCTACCCCATGCCAGGGCGAGCTTCCACGCCCGATGTGGCCCCAATGGCTTATCCCTCGCTAGCTCATATCAGCTGCTGGGAGTGAGGCTATCTACTGGCCGACGCCTTATGAGGCAAATCTCCAGAAGTCTGCTGAGGCTGGGGGCACAATCTCATGGCTGCAAGACGTCCTATGCGTGCCGGGTCCGGCTCGATGATCATCAGATCCCACGTCCAACCGACAGCCTGCCCTGCACGCCGCCCTGCATGAGCGCAGATTATGGGCTTCTAGGTCCCAACGAGTCTGGGTCGGGAGGTCGAGTGGCCGGCCTCGATCAGAAACGCCTGCAATATGCACTATGCCCCGGACTGCACCGAGGAGGAAGGAGAGGAGTCCGGCGATGGAGCAACAGACTATCCACGCATCCACTTGCCATCCTTGAGGGCCGGGAGGGGCCATCTTGTCGTTTTCTGATGCCGGAGCCTTCTTATGCGGGCCTTGGTCACAGCGGGTATCTGTCGCTGCTGGCGCTTATTCCAGCGGTGGCACCAGCTCCCGGCACGAGGAGATGGGCCCAAGGGGCAGCAGCCAAGGCACCTTGCTGCTTCATCTACTCCCACCTGGGGCGGCTCGGGGGCACTAGTCGCCCCGCGAGGAGAGGTCCTCGGTCTCAGTCTACCCATACGGATGCAAGCCTCCTGCCTCTCTGGGTCCGCCCGGCCGCACAGCAACGGCCGTTCAGCGCAGGGACGAGGCCGGCAGAGTAGCGAGTTAATATATCCCATATCACTTCTCACATGCGTTTGGGGCTTGGAGCTGCCAGCTTGCGCAAGCCGGCGTCAAAACTTCCATCGCCCAAGGATCCCTGCGCCACCACTCGGAGTCTTGCCTCTCGAAGGTGCCAAACTAGCTCTTCCATTACTGTTGAGAGGCGCGGCCGGTCTAGGAGCCGTCGTCCCGGGGCCACGTTCCGGGCTTGTTTACAGCGTAGATTAAAATTTGCCGAAGGGGGGGAGATCCCCGCGGCAGGGAAGGGTGGAGAGATACTACAGCATCTACATACGTATACGCGACGATGCAATGGCTAGGGCGGCCTGGTCCCCGTTGGTGCTCGCTCGCCTGCCAGCGGCGTCTGTGCTCTGTACCAGTCCCGAGATGCCCCAGCCCATGGCATGACTTATGACGGCAGGGGAGGATCGCGGCGTGGACCTCTAGCGCCATGATGCGTGAAGAAAAAACGCCAAAAGAAAAGACGAATGGAGCCGGATGGGTAGGCAGGCTTGGCGAGCAAATACACAGTAGGTAGTGGCTTGCTGGACTGGCTTTTGGGGCTACACCCGGATTACCGCTGGGTGGCGGGGTGTGTACGTACGTACCTACTTGCGGCCGACGGAGCTTGACGGGTGTGTACCGGGTACCTACCCTAGGTTTGGGGAGGGAGGGAGGGAAAAGAGGGGGGGGGGTAATAATTCTTCTTTTTTCCTTTACGACTTGGCCTCTGCACGGGCCACATCTGCAGCTTTCAGCTGTGGTTGCAAGCTGTCGGGCTCACCATTCGCCTGTTTCCCGCGGTTTTTTGTTCACTAAGAGATGCAGGTTCCAGAGCACAGCCCACAAAGTACAATACAGGCGATCCGAGAAAATGCGGGTTCGGCGTCAAACGCTGATGTGCCGTGCATGGCCGGGGTGGCCTCACTTATGGCCTTAGCTTCTCCAATTCCCCTCTGTCTCTTTTCGGTTTTTTTTCTGACCCTCCCGCGAGCAAGGGTGCACCGTCCTTCGGTATAGTCCGGGTTGGTACGAAACAAGGGTACGGACATGTACCGATTACTCTACGCTGTGGCGGGTACCTTCTGACCCCCTTGGCAGGTGCCGGCGGGGCTTCCTTCCAAGTTGGACGCTGGTTCCCTGTCATCTCTCTCTTTCTGCATGTCTTAGCTTCTCTTGACGTACATACGACCGTGTCCTACCTCGCAGGACACGACTCTGCGCTCTTTCGCCTCCACCGGGGGTGCCCTCACAGAGGGGAAGAGGGACCACCGAGTTTGGCCCCCCTTCTCTCCATGGCCAGCGAAGAAGAAGAAACGAGGGCCGTAGAAGGGGCCGCCAACATGCAGAGATGCCATGGAACCCCCCGGCAGGCCGGCAGGCGAGCATTTTTAGAAGACGGAGAGTCCTTTCCACGCAGCTGCGGGCATGGCGAGCATGCACAAAGCAGGCAGGTCACCATCCCTCACTCCGCCCATGGCCGGCAACTCCATCCCAATGGCGACCTAGGAGAGGTCGGTCGCGCGACATTTTTGCCGGCCGAAGAGCCATGCATGCGGTCCATCGCCCACTGGGCCTTGTCCTGCATGCGCGGCCCAGGCAAGCCAGCCAGGCCTGGTAGGTCGGTGACCTCTCTAGGTATCCGTCAGTACTGGAGCCCACACCCTCCCTCCTTCGCCCCAGAGCCTTACCCCCCCCTCCTTTCCCATCGCCATTCTTCCCTCCACACCCCCTCCTCCCCTCCCTTCGGACTCGGCCTGGCAGGGTACCTCTCTAGTGTATACCACCCACACCCACCCTGTGTACTCCAGCGGTCCACCAGACCCTTCACTCAGACCTTATAGGTCTCCCAGATCGGGGCAGTGGTCGGCCTGGTCGACCATTACTATAACACACCCCACCTCCCTCGCACCAGCTTTATGGCCTTCTCCTACCCTCCTTCTTCTCTTCACGAGTACCTCGTCTATCGTTCTCTTCTTCTCATTTGCGGCTGCCGGCGTGTAAGCTAATTCCCTTGTCTTGGGACCGCCCAGCTCCCGTCACCTTCACCACCTTATTTCTTATTACTATTCGCTTTCCATCTCATCTCTAGTTTCCCCAAGCGCTCCGCCGCCTAGTCATCACCCGCTCTTCCTTCGTGAATCCGTACCCCAGCTTTATTGCCCCTCCACGACACACCACAAGAGGAAAGACAAAACACGGTAACAGGGAACCCGCCATGCCTGTACAACTGCTTCCCGCCTCGGCGGCTGCCTTCGCCCCGCGGGCCTCTTCCGTCAATGTCGTCCTGGGATCCAAGGTAGAGCCATGGTTGACGCAGACCCTCAAGCGCATCAACAGAGTCAAGCGCCCGCTCAACAGCGTACCCCAGCACCAGAGATGTCTAACCGAGACGCTGTCCTCGCCCAACGCCATATGGACCCTTTCCTCGCTCATGCTGCCTAAGGCCCCGGAAGCCAAGCTCAAGAAGGACTCGAACCCGCTCGTGGAGGCCATCTCCAACTTCCAGCTGATCCACCTAGAGGCCTATATCGTCCACGTTGACATGGTACTTCGAAACGAGGTGGCTTACAAGCTCACGCCCGACACCATCGACGCTCTGATCGAATACCACAAGGAGATCCACTGCGTCAACTCCAAAGCGAATACGTATGACTGGTCGGAGAAGGAGACGCAATGTAAGAAGCTCCATGACGACTTCATCCAGGCTATCAACAAGTTCGTCTTCCGGACCCATGTCTCCGCGCTGGAGGGCCTCGAGGAGGAGGGAGCTGGTGAGCTCCTCAACGGGAAGAGCGATGAGGTGAAGACCAACGTCCTGGGCCTGATTAAGCCACTGCTACCGCCGCCGCCGCGGGTTGTCGATGTCGTCCGCCAACCCCCGCTGCTGCCCAGCTCCCCTGCCAACGCGAGCATGTGGTCGCAGCCGACGACGCCCGTGTCGCTGCCCGCTCCAGTAGAGTCCTGGAGGGTCCTGCCTTCAAGTCCTAGCGTCACCGCAACGTCAGTCGACTCTGGGTCTTCTATCTGGGCCAGCATTGGGATGGGTGAGGTGCAGCTTCCCTCGCCAACACCGTCCTTCAGCCAGCCTTACTCGACTGCCGGCTACTTTTACAGCTCGCCCGTGGTGACCGCGCCGATCCCGAGCCTGCCCCTTCCTAGCATGTTGGCACCGCAATGCGGAGTCAGCGTTGGGTACGGTGGCTTCGGCTGGGACCGGTACCAGGAATACACGACCACCATGTGACAACCACCACCGGTGTCCGGGCCACCTTACCCGGTTGTCACGACTCCCTGATTCCCGACGCACCTCCCCCAGCAGGTTCGGCATTCTGGCGCAGCGGCATCGAGATATCATCATCCAAAGGCAGTTCGGCGTTCTTTTTAGCATCGGCATGGCAGCGGCTTCTCTCAGACATCAAACATACCCCCAAATCGCGGCATATAATCTAGTGCCGGTCTTGAAAGCTCTTGCCCTTTCCTTTTCCCCATCTCTTTTATTCCCTTTGTCTATCTCGATGTTTAGCGAAGCGAGCGTCTGGTTTTTTACTGGGTTTCTGGGATATCTCAAAGCGACAACCGCGAGCTCGGTCACTAAGCTTTTCTCTCAACACACTACCTCATCACGGCTGGGACCCTGGGGGCGGGACATTTGATTGCATTTACGGCAGGGAAAGGGGCTTCGAATACAGGCGGTTTTGTTTTTCTGTTAAGAAGGAACGCAGCAATGCACCCCAGCTCGGCTCGAGTCCGAGACAGAAACCATCTCATATTTGGATTCCGGGGACTTCAAACCTCCCCTAACAAACCCGCCCTTTTCCTTGGTTTCTCTTTCCTACTTTTCCTCCCCGATCTCAGGAGATTACGGCATAAAGAGGCTTTCTTTTAGACGATACCCCCATCTTCGCGACATTATGGATCTCGGCTCGACCAAAACAAAGATACCACAAGACGCACTCGCTTCAAGGATACAACCTTTTAATTCGATCCCTTCTTCAACCCTTGGTTTCTTTTGTCTCACGGATGATGTTACGACCTGTTTTCCCTCGCGACGACGACGAATACCCCTCCTTAATCATGATCTTGCAGCCACGGCCTCTGAATGAAAGGATTTCCCTCTGTTTCCTCTCCGGCTTGATGTCGGCGACGAATGGACATTGATCGCTTTCACGAAAGGGGGATGATCGAGACATGACGTTTGGACTATTCGACGCTCGCGGCTCTGGGGCGCCTCGAACGAGGAGACTGGTTCTCCCCGCATTTACGGCTGCCCCCAGACCCACCGGGGAAGGTTGACATTATACACATCTAACCCCGACCGGCGCAGCAACGACATATCTGGTATATGGTGACGCTCGGGGCAGACACTGGCTGTCGACGACCAGACCAAGGATCTGCGTCCTCTCCGTCGGACGCCAGGTCCCTGGCGCTATTGACGGGGAGGGCGGGAAGGGGACTTGAAGCAAGGATGGGGGAGTACATCTCAAAACAAAAGACGCGGCAACGCGACAAGCTGGGCATCGAGAACTATCGGACACTTTCTGCTGAGCAGGGATAAGATGCAGAGCCCCCTTTACGCCGTCCTAGCCGCACTCGTCTTCCTTTATCCTTCTTCATTCATCGCTTTCTTCTCTCAACCTCCGCCTCAGGGCGTGATACGCCTCTCTCGTGGTGACCTCTTCTCGCTAACCCGAGCACGCTATCGATTACTGGTGCGAGACATGCGAATCGCGGTCGGCGCATGGCAGGTCAAGGTATCCGTGGTTCGGGCGCGCGAGATAGCTCACTAAGAGGGGCACTATGCAGAGCATGCATTAGCCCCGCAGGGCTGGGGCGGAGGGAGGAGTCACAAAAGCGGTGAAGACAGACGGATAATCTGGACAGCAAAAGACGAACGGCACTTCGCGGTGTCATCTCGCCGCGCGCCAAAACCCTCCCAGTCTCTATGACGCAGGGCATTAGAATGGGTGAGGCGAAGCCTTGAGCCCCCCCGGTCTGGGCGGCCGCACATTGTGGCAGGTTTCCTTTGCAGTGCAGAAGACCTAAGATTCCACGGCGCGCCGAGACCAAAAGACCAATGGAGGGCTCGCTTTCCTTCCTTGACTGGACAGGGGAGAAAAGGTATGAGATGCAGGTTCCGTGGTGGTACACCGACTCGGGGGTGTACCACTGTCGAGGTCCTTGCGCCCTGGTGGCGAGGGAAGGACTCGGCCGATGCAGTTGGATAAACAACAATGTGTCCCCTGCTCATTTGTTCATTGTCAGTTACATTAGTAGTTAATTTGAACACGTTCAATCCTCATCTCAATCTTGTCTTGCGCCTGCCCCCAATGATGGCGTGATGTTGCCAATGCCGTGGCCTTACGTATTGGGGTCTCTTGTGCGCCTACAACAGAAATCCGATATGTGAACGCTATACTACCCATATCTCGATATACCCCTCGTACGACGCCGTGTAATGCGGCACATGCACCGAGGATGGTGTGCTTCGGCTGCCATTTCACCGAAGGTCATGAACTTTTACAAAATGGCGTTCAGCTCGATAGGATAGATCGTTAGGGATAGACAACTACCCCTTCCCCCACCTTGAACCACGAAGGACCTTTTTTTTGGCGTCATTACGGATGAGGGCGGCCGAGTGAAAATAATGTACGCAATGCAGCGTGTGCTGCACAATTCCAATGTTTCACTCATACTGACATATGGTACGCAATCTCGCCCATCTCCTATGGTCGGAGTGGTCGGAAAGCACCGGTGTAGTCGCCGTGCGGCGGCTCCTCCTGCACGGCCGCCATTTTACCCGCTGCGCTCCCATATGAGGGAGCCCCCCTGAAGGTCCCTCCCGCATGCACCCAATATACACTTGCAATCTACGCGGCCGGCCTCACCGGCGGCCGCCTTTCCCCTTCCATGCTGTAGGTGGTAGCGGGCGAGGCGTCTGCATACATGCATAGGCACACCTCTGCGGCGGGTCGTAGCCCGACGACGGCGACTGACCGAGGCGGGCTTTTGGGGACAGGGCGCTCGGCGCAGCACGCGGGGCGGAGGAGGACCAGGGAGGTCACACTGCATGTAGGCCCGTGGTGCCCTGTCTAATGCACCCGCGAGGAGCCGGTCACCGTGTCAGCGCTGTCTCTCTTTCTCCACCCCCCCTTGTAATCCCATAAGGGCTTAGGCACTACAGAGGGAGAAACGAAACGACGGGTGTGAGCCAGGAGAACATCAAGACCAGTCCGCGGGAAGAGGTTCGTCGCTCTACATCGCTGCAATGCGTTGCTAGCCCACCGGGATTCGGCTACCAAGGCCAGGTATGTGGGGGAAGGTGTGGCTTATAGCTCCGTTAGTGGGAACATCCCAGCAACCATGGAGCAGACCGAAGCAACCTGGCGCAGCAGTCCGCGCACAGGCGCCCTAGCCCCCCCGTAAAGTTCGGCAATCTTGAACCCTAGAAGCAGATTTAAACATTTTGTGCTCAAAATTGGCCCTGGTTCTGGAAACGGCGGCCGATCCGATTTCACGCCAGCAGAAGGCAGTACGTACATAGTAAGGTAGGTGGGCATCGGTCTGAGCACGGCCAAATCTCTGTAAAAAGGACGGGACCAATACGGGGCAGGGGCGCTAAGGTTCGGCAGTTGTTTCCACTGACTACGCCTGCGTTGCTATCCTGGGCATTCTGTCAAGACGTGACAAAGTGTGCCCAGCCACAGACCGAAGGAAACCGAACGAGATGGCATCTGGAGTTCGGGAGTAGAAACGAAGACCTGCCCCCATGTCGAGCAGGCACAGGGTTAAGTCGGGGAGGAGGCAGGCGACCGTGGGCTATTTTGGTATTTTGGGGTGGCCGGCCGGGGAGAAAGCTCTTTCGGTCGGGAATCCCAAATAGCTTTCGCAAGTTGGCCAGTGGGGGTGTGGCGATCGCCCGCAGGGATATGCTCTCCCCGGGAACTCTGGAGGTTGTCCGGCATGGGAATGGTTTTCAAGGCTTCCCGGCCCTTGGAGCTGGGGTTGTTGGTTGCTCGGCTTGTTACCATACAACCATAGTAGGTTTGCCAGGCTCTGCGCACGGAGGGGGCCACAGTCAGTGCGCGGCGGGATGCGACGGGGGGGGGGGGGACAAAAGGGGGGACCCGCTATCATGGTACCTAGAGAGATCCGCGTACGGGGCCTGGGCTGTCTTGGATACCGAGAGGGAGGCGTAAGCAGTCAAGGCAGTCAACCTCGCATTCATGCGTGCTGCGAAACTGCCTCTCTAGCGCGCGAGGAGCCGGGACTGAGAGCAAGGAAAGGGAGAAGGGAGAGGTGGCCTGGTGCGCCGCGATTTCCGGGAGGCGAGGAAACTCTGGTCTAGACGGCGCGTGCTGACGGCAGGCGCAACCTCTCTGGAATTCTCAATGGTACTACGGCATGCGTCCGTCATCCCATAGCTTGCCGGGCCGATGCACCCGCCTTTTGGGTCAACAATGGGCGTCCCAGCTGCTGCCATCGCGGGGAAGCGTCGCGTCGCACCGGTCGCACAGCTGGCTCTCCGGAATGCCATCTCTCCGCTGTTGGCTTATTCCTATTTTTTTTCATCTCCCACTTATTCCTCTCTTCTGTTCTAGAATAATGCCGACTCGGGGCGCCGAGTTGGGAAGGTTCGACGTGGTGTCTCACACAGCCTCCACTTGCCGACTGTCAAAGTGTCTTTCTTGGCCGTAAACATTTTCCCAGGTTCACCCCTTCTCAGCAGCCCACACTCCCCTCCCAACCGCCCCCCCCCACTGCTGTCTGTGGCTACTGTCAGAAGGAGCGCTCCGGTCAGTGGTCCCCACAACCGACAAGCGCGGGCAGGCGGGCAAGCTGCCGGGCTTCCCGTTTGGGACGGGCGTAGTGGATCTTCCCAAGGGTAGGGGCAAGTGCCGTACTTGCGGGGCAGGGTCGTCGCAGCCCACGGGCGCGTGCGGTGTACTACTCTGTACGAGAACCGCAGAGAGGAAAATCTAGGTAATTAGTTTCTGCGACTGTTTGGGCTGCAAGGTCGGGAAGGAGGGGCCGCGCAAAGGTGTACAGGTGGGGTATATTGGGAATCAGTTTTCAAGGCCGTTTTTCGTCTTGTGCTACGCTTTCTTGCGCGCGCAGCCTTTCACCAATACAACTGTGTGTAGTCTTTGTCTGGCCGAAGCCGCCGGCGCTCAACGTTGTTTTGTGGTGGCGGCCATGCTGCGGCTGAGCAAAGCAAGCAAGGGAAACAAGGGCCCGTTCGAAACTCTCCACCACGCACCATCACCGACTAGGTATGGTACCCAAGGTAGTAGTTAGCTACCTTCTCTGGATTAGCATGGTCGCGCGGCAGAGCTGCCACCCCCCTCCCCAACCCCTCCCCCCTGGAAGAACCAGCTATGTACCTGGTACCCAGCTCAGCACGCGAAACAAGAGCACTAGATGCAGCAGTCATTGGCTCGCATACGAAACGAAACAAACGCCCCCAGAGGCGTCAGCCCCCGATTGCGCATGGGCGCAAGCAGCTGGGGATACACCTCCAAGGGCCACTCACTGGCGAGAAGACCAAGATACACAGATGGAGACAGCGGAGGCTAGCAAAAATCGGTTGCGGTTGGCCCCGAGTCAGCACCTTGGTGAATGCCATCCCCCCCTTGTCCTTCTTCATCAGTTCAAGCCGATCTGGGTTGTCTCTTCGGGACACGCTCGCCTCGCGCCCAGGGGTCAGAGTGGACTTGGGTCCCTGCCCCTTTTCCTGAATTGTTGACTTCTGTCTCCACATTGGCTGAAGCGATTCCCGGCCGTCTGGGACCGCGCCCATAACTCCTCCCCCTTTCCCCTTCCCTCTCCCCTCCTACTTCCCCAGCCCAGGGGTGGCGGAGCTGAGGAAGGTGGGAGAACACATGGTGGTCTGCGCTTCGCGAATCGCGATAGGCCCCCGGGAAGGCTGTAGTCAGCTGGGCACGGATGACGCTATCGTGACTGCTATTTCCATGGCGAGATGAAACAAGTCCAGCACCACCCTTCTGCAGCAAGCCCATTGGCTGCCAGATGAAATCACCACCTACCCGTAGGGCAGTAGGGCAGAGAACGCGGAGATGAGCTTATGGAGATCTTCAGCTCATGGGCCCCCTTTGCTCGCCTCGCGATCCCGTTCAACTCTGGGCCTCGACCGACACCCGAACGAGGGATGACTGCGCTGCAAGAACCAGGGCTGAAATCCATAATCCAGATGAGGAACAAAGGGCCAACCGATGAGCAGGGTGGTGTCCTGGAAGTACACGGGCGTGAGGCCTATACAGGCAACCCCCCTCCTCCTCGCGGAACTCGCGGCCGGGATCCAATGGCGCCGCCCTCGCGCAAACCTTTGGTCCCTCCCTCCCCTCTCTCTTCCCGTCTCTGGGCTACGGGCCATGGTCTCGACCCGAGCTAGAGGAATGGCGCATCCTCCAAAATGGAACGAGGACAAGACACAAGTATACACGGGCCAGCGGGAGGATGGACGCGTCTTCGGGGCGTGGTGGTGACGCTGGTCGTGTTGGGTGAAGGCAGCGAGAGGGGGCTATGCCGCTCGGCTCCCGCCCAGTAGAGAGGTAGACGCATCTCACTCGAAGTCGAGGTGCTGCGAACGTACTTGCATTACTCCACGATTACCCCCTCCAGCACAGCGGGGATGCTGACTGCATGGCCAGATAATACGCAGGCAGAAGTGAGGCTTGGAGGAGGCAGGCCCAGCGTTCCCGCGTCTATCGCCGACGACGCGCAGTGTAGCCCTTCGGAATGCATTTACCGCCCTATGCTTCCTAAGAATCCCGTGTATAGGTACTCGAGCCGGCCATGTGTCCTCCCCGATGCTGTGCTGCCCACATAGGACTAGATAGAGGGACGTATCGACGGGCTTACCAGACGCACGAAGATGTAACCCTACGCTTCACACTCTAGTTTGACTTGGATCCCCGCCAACACAAAATTTCGGATGATGCAGAGACCAACAGTACCCACATCAGCCTGTTCGAGAGCCTGTATGTCTAGGAGGGAGCGCTGGGGGTTACCACTCAACCCTCTCGTCATCGCCGTCGCCGAGCCGATTGTACAGTACCAGTTGACCGAGAGCAGAACCCCATAACCCCCGCGCTCAGCAATGAGTGGTGCTCTTCCAGAAATCTTCTGGATGGTACCACAAGGCCGGGTTGCCCACCCGACCACCCCTAAGGTGTTTCAGTCCTGCCCACGAGGAGAGATAGCCCTGCGTGGCTGGGGAATGAGCCCTGAGCAGAGATAGGCGGCTCGGAAAGCAACATGACTCTTCTGCTACTTGATTGGCTGCCGACTGCCCTGTTCCCACGTGTATTATTATCATGGCCTGCTCGACCAACGGATCGGCCCTTGGGACTTCGACTCTTGGCGGGTTCCTTGTTCTCTGCTGGTTCCCTCTAAATGCTGAGAGACATTGGCCAGGCATGGGGTGGGAAATACAATTCGGAGAGATGGGTGTGATGCCCGTGTGATGCCCGTTTCGTCACCCATGGTTCCTCTTCTCCTATTCCCGAGTCTAATGAGGTCTTCGTATTCCTCGCCTGGCGCCTGTACGTCAGGGTAATGAAGCGAGGTAGGGCTGCCACCGCAAGCCCATTCGAGTGACTCCCTTTGATGTTAAACGTCGCCACCCCGGAGTGATCTTGAATGGCCTGATTGCGAGATGCACCAAGGATGGCGAAGGCAGGGGTTGGATCCAGAAAAGCAAGCATCCACCGGTGCTGTTGTGACACTGGCGCATTAGTAGTAGGTCGCCCGCAGCCCGAGACTGCCTTACATGCGGCGGCGGGGCGAACAATGGACTTTCCGTTACTCCCGGTACCCAGATGTGATGCTCCTTTTCGATACAGACAGACCTCGCTGTCACGGTAGGACAAATTGATCCTTGCGCGTGGAGATTGCCAGAGAAGACCCCATGTTGTCCCCCCCCCCCCCCCC